>JZKD02S1740731.1:0-29835 GCA_000966675.3 Picea glauca | reverse complement strand
GTTCAAGCGTGCCTTCGAAGGTGAATTTCGACGTTGTGTGGAGGTGGATCCCGAAATCGTTTGTGACTGCTCACATTGAAGTTTTGAAGGAACTCTCACGTGTTGGGTGGTCCCACCTCTGCGCGCTTGCCAATGATGCTCCTCCATCATCCAAGAAACCTTGAAGTTATTCTTAGTATACATAGAAGTTATGAGATGGAATTCAAATCAAGGTAAAACACATGATCAAATTGAATTTATAGAAGAAATTCAGAAAGTTCATGGTGAAGAGAACCACAATATTATGATTTTGGCAAAGGATGAAGTGGCCAGAATAAAATGAGCAGTACAATACTATGGGCAATTGGTTGCACCATCTCAAAGCCAAGTGAATGATGAATGGGAAAATATCTCGAAATTCTAGGAGTATATAAATAGAGTCATGGTGGAGAATGACTTGCTTAGTTTTAGTCAACCAAAAGAATTTTGGCCAATGGATGAGATATTCATAGAATTCAAGAAAATTGCATATAAATGGGAAGTAGAAGTTAGAAGCATCACTTCAGTAAGTCAAAGCCACATGCAAAAGTATTTGGTTGAAGAAGTTAATATGATTGTCAGGTTGGAGTTGCTTTTTTCAAAAGTAGAAAGATACACTTAGTGATTCAAGAAAAAAGAGAAAACTTAAATTTCCCCATGGATCAATATGTTTTCCCATACCTTTAGTTGTGAAAGGAGTTGTTCAAGAAATTGGTCCAGTACGATGCTAAACATGCAACCACCGTAACTCCCAGTCCACCGTCATCTTGATTACATGCAAGATTTTGATCTTTTTTTATTTTTGACTTTATTTTATTTTTAAGTTATAAATAAGAGGATCAACCTCAAAGAAGGGGCTTTTGGCTCTGAGGAGAATTTTGGAGAATCGTTGTAGAGAACTATTTTGATGCTAATTTAGAAACTCATTTTAAGAGTCAAGGCGTTTGGTTTTACCGAGGTTTTCCTATGCCTTTTATTACTTCTTGTGGATTCTTCTACTATTGTTTAAATGTTGTAGTCATCCAGAAATAATTTCAATTATTCTCAAGTTTTCTTTTTGTAATTGAGTAGATTGTTGTTATTCTCGGTAAATGCTTTATCAATTATCCTTTTGATTAAATATCTTTTGAAATAATTCTTGATATTTTATTTTCATCTCTTCTAGATTTATGTTATGCAGTAAGTAGTTCTTAAAGGAATTAATATGACAGGGATAAAAAAATGTTTTTCATATTCATTAATTGTTCTTATAGGTTATCCTAAAGGACACATTCCTTTTAATTCCATTAGATCAATTGTTACAAGGGAAAAACTCTTTATTGCCAAGGGTAAACCACAACAGACAGGTATGACTGCATAAATCAACTCAATTCCAACATGTGCTATATAAACTAATGTGCAATACGAGGAAGAAGCCTACCTCGATCCAATCGTTTGATGTCGTTCCACCGTTGAGCACTTTGACCCAAAGCTTTACACTTGCAAGAAGTTCTCAACAAACAAGCGATGCAAGTATATAATGATGATATATAAAATGAGTTAGCCCATCAGATAGCACAATCCATTAATAAACATTAAAAACATGCCCATGGATAATAATCATATATTCGCAAGATATCGATTGGACAGGAAAGGAGTATTTCTATTAATAATTGATCAACATAAGTATCAACATTACATACTTCCGTGTCGGCACAGTTCGAAACCAAGAAACCAAGTTCCTTCCAACTGGGTCTCCACCACTTCAATCCTCCACCAAAGGCAAGCTCGTAGCAAAGAGAGAATGAGATCCTCTTGACAACAAGGGAAGAGCTTGGGGGCTGAACACTGTGTTCAGACTTAAGGGACAAAGGGATGCAGACTCAATATGAAGTAATTTCTCCAGAGTAACTTTGCTCTCAAAGTTGAATGCTTTCTCTTTCTTTTTCCATAGCTCGAAATTGTGCTCTTATAGCCTCCATAATGCAACTGAAGGGTCGAGTCAAAACGTTCCAGTATATGGAAGGCCAAAGATCAGAGATCTTCTGTCATGACATGGAAACCCAACCTTATTTTGTATTTTCTGGAACAAATCCTGATATACGTGAGCTGTAGTGGAGCATCAAACGTATACGCATCTTGCAACGCAGTTAGGGAGCATATATGTGGAAAAATATATATTTTTGGCTCTAGATTTATCAAAAAAGGGGTTGATAAGTCTGCACAAGGAAGCGGAAAAAGGCCCTCTATACAAGATAGCAATGGTGAGGCAAATCTTGCTATAACATCAGTTTACCTTTGCAATTATTTTATAAAACTTGAAAATGTAAAAAAGAGACAAGAAGAACTATTAAATCCCATCTAACCGTTGTTGGACCAATAACTCGGAGGATTATTCCATACTAAATATGGAGGAGTCTAATTGGTCCTCATTCTTTGGTCTAATCCCTACAATTGAGAATTGGGAATCCAACCCCCTCAACAATTTGATAATTCCAAGTTTGCTATCATGTTGACAAATTTTTATGTCATGCCACATGCACCACTTGAAGCTCTCTTTTGCTTTATGAACATTATAACAACAAATACATAAACAAATGAGCATATCCTAGTTATTGGTGATTTGAACTTCGACATGTTGCAAAACAACAATGCACATAAACAACTTGTTTCATTTATGTAAAGCCATAACCTTGTCCTCTATTCAAGCAAAGCAAAAGGTATTGTCGGTTCACTAATAGACCACTTAGAATATTTGATGCTTACTAGATTGACCATCATGCTATTTGTCTTTTAATTCTTTTAAAAACCTTCTTTGACATTTGTCCATTCTAGCATCTTGAAACCTTTATTCCCTTTCATGGCTATAAGCAACTCACATGCAATTGCTCTGCAGTGGCACTATCACATTTTATCACTAGTTGCACAAATTCTCGCAATGCCACTGTTATAAAATAACAATTATTGTTTCTAGCAACAAAAGGACGTTGATATTTCCTTGTATATATTGAAAATTCATGTACTCCTACTAGTGCAATGGATACTAGTTGCATGCATACATTGTTCCCCTTAGTTTCTGTTGCTCCACACTTTCTAGATACTTGTTGACGTTTGAATCCGTTAGGAACAAAATGACAACCCCACGAGGATACAAATCCTCCCGTGTTTTTATAGAGGTGGTACTCCTCTCTGTTTTATGATACTCTTTGAATTCTAGATTTCCAAAATGATATAGGACTTTGAGAAAGTCCACTGCGACATTCAAAGAAAATATAAAAGTTGCAGAAAATAAAATGTTTTATTTTAAAGAGAATTCTTGAGACATGACTATGAACCTCACACATCACATATTTGAAAAAAATAAGCAAAATTTCCTCACATCCATCATATTTAAACTAAAGATTCACGATCACATATAAAAATAAAAGAAAGTGGTCCGTACGCATAAGAGAAATTTAATAGAGTAGACACACGTGGAGCTCAAATGAAGAAAATGATAGATCAATCTCAAATATTTTATATTCAAAACTTGGAGTTATAAAACACCATCAAAACTAATCCCAAATTAGTTCTCTTGAGATTTCTGAAAAAAAATTAAAGTCTGTTACAAAGCTTTGAAATTAAAATGCATTTGTCCTGAGGATTGGGATTGGGGCTCCCAAGGACCATAAAAGTAAATATAAACAAGAAGTTAGCTGTGGAGAGAAGATGGTGGGCGTGGTAGAGTAGCAAGACTTAGAAAGAAAACATGAATACGTTATTAGATTTCGGTTAAACCTTTTTAGTCAAAGAAGCAGAGTAATTGGATGAAAGACTGATAAAGAAAACAAGATGTGATCAACATAAACTTACTATGATGGTCTCTCTCGCTTTACTTGCTTGTTGTTGTCCTTTTATTCTCCTCGTTGACGGTTATAGGAATCGTCTCAACTGTTGTTTCTTGGCCTTCTTTAGTTAATTTATCAATTGCCTTCTTAAGCCAATCTTCAATGTAACTTTTCATTGGCGCAACATTTATTTCATGCCTAATTTTGATATTAAACAATTCACCTTCTAAATTCATTAGGTCATGACAAATGCCATGGATTTCCTCCTCAATATCTTGATTTTCCATAGAATAATCAACCAGCCAATTTTTTATCTTTTCTTCACCATATTCAATTATGCCATTAAATTTCTCAGCCGATAATCCTTTTAATATCTCCACTTGTTCATCAAATTGTTGCCTTGTCATTAACATTGAATTGAGAATTAACTTAGGATCTTGCACCTCATCAGTGGTTCCTGCCAAATCTATCTCTGTGAGCCTTCTGAATAATTCTTCTCTTTTCATTATGGCTTCGTTGCATGCTTGGACAATTTTATTCAAATTCTTGATCTTTTCTTTCCAACATGCATTCAACTGTTTAATTCGACTTGGAGAATGCAGATCCTCTTCTCTCCTTTTCAATTCTGTCATGTTTGAGACTTTTATCCCAAATGGTAAAACAACATCTGTGTAGAATCCTTCTTCATTCTTTAAATTAGCTTGGAGATATTCATGAAATGCATGTGTCCTTGAACTGAAAGAAACAATATTTTTTTATACCTCCCATGCTTCTATTATCAATGACATTCTCTTTTTAATATTTTTCTCAACATAACTTCATACCACTGTGAGAAAAATTGAATATCCCTTTAACTTAATACCGGGTGTAGTTGGTTTGACCATTGTTAAAGGATCGGTCGGGATTAGAAGAGGCATCAAGGTAGTCTCCAATTCTTTGATCTTCTCTTTTAATTTAGCATTCTCAGTCTCTAAACCATCAATAAAGTCGTCGAGCGCATCCCTGGTTTCTCTATGGATTTTGGAAATCTGGGATGGTCGCATATACTTTAGGTCGACCTCTGAGCAAGCCTTTCCCTTTTTATTCTTCGGGTCATTTATTTCTACAATCAACTTTTTAGATTCTTTGTCAAAAACAACACTTTGAAAGTGAAGGATTCTTCTTCACTAAAGGTCTCATTTGCAATGACTTCCAATAAAGAATCTTGCTGAGCCTTATGATTCTGTTGTTCTATTGCAGGAAATATTTTTTCAATGTTTGCTTCTAGTTCCATATCTTCCAAGGAAAAACTTTAGATGCAATTTTCTATAATATTATCTCCTTCCTCTTGCACTAAGTTTTTTCTTTTCTTTCTCACGGGCAACTTGTGTGAATTCTGAATTTTTCCAAGGAGAGGATTCTTCTCTCCCCCTCCATTGGAACTACTGTTGAAAATATTTTTAATTGGGTGGGCCACTGGGGCACTACTCCTGGATGTAGTATTCTTAGGAGTAACAACTGGAGATTGAGCACTTGTTTCACTGGGACCTTTTCCCCTTTGCTTGTAAAGATCATTATTGCTAAGTAATGTTTCTAAATCACCAACATTATGTACATGAGTGCTTTGTATGTTACCCTTTTCTTCTTCTTTCAAGTCAGTTTGAATGAAGGAGTTATTAAACCCGACTGAAAGCATATGTCCAACAAAGATTTTGTTCGGATCAAAACCTTTGATCCTTTCAACATACTTTAAACTCACATTGTTAAAATGATTTGCAAATTCGTCAATTTTATTTATATTTCTGAACATGAACTCTCCAATCTTCCATGGCAGGGGAATAAACTTCTTTTTCCCTTTTTCATGGAAAAAACGTGACCAGAAGTTATATTGCCTTTCCACCTCTGTAATAAATAGTTTATCATATACATGATACGGGAGAAAAGAAGGATTATCTTTCAAGCAAAATATCCTTATGATATTGTGATTCTCCATTTTCTCTATTGTCTCCTTTTTCTCTAAAAATCTGGTAGCTTGATAAGATATCCTCGGAGTGTTTTCGCCCAACAAAAGTTTTTGAAGAGTGAAACAAAATTATTATAAACTTCATAGAAAAACAGAGGGGTCTTATGGCTCCATAATGGTTGATACCAAAAGGTAACTGGATCTGTTTCACAATTCACCCTCTTACTGATAATTAAGTTTGGGAATTGACAACATTGCACGATAAAAAATATCAAATAAGAGGCCATAAATAATTTTCTTTCCTTTTTATAGTGTGATAACTGGGACGAGCTTTCGATAGAAATGATTTTTCCCCAATAAAAAATGGCATGTTCTTGTACTATAAAATACAAAATATATAAAATCATGTGAGAGCTAGAAGCAATGTTTTCATGACCTAACAACCTAGTAAATAGCCATGTAATTTCTTGATAGGGATTTTTTAAAGACTCAACCTGGATTCTGGTTATGTCTTTTGGGACAGATGCAGGATTATCCAAATGTTCCGGTAGGAGGTCAAGCCCATTGTTATATTTCTTAAAGAATTCTCTACAATCTCTGCAGCTTTAACATCTTGCACAAAACTTGAGGTGAAAGAGAAATCAGAGAATGATCTTGGAGTTGTATAATTTTTTGACTTGGTACGTACTTTTCCACACACCATCCAACGATTTCCTTACAATCAAAAATCTTATTAACACACCAAACATGAGCGATTCTAGATGTCCAAATTACATCTTTATGTGCAGGAGGAGATGAATAATACAAATATGCTCTCGACCATTAGAAGTTTTGGTCTTCATGACCAAAGATATTCAGAGTGTCACCATAAAATTGCTACCTAGCTGATGCTACCATAAGTTGACGA
Source organism: Picea glauca (assembly GCA_000966675.3). Classification (NCBI taxonomy): domain Eukaryota; kingdom Viridiplantae; phylum Streptophyta; class Pinopsida; order Pinales; family Pinaceae; genus Picea; species Picea glauca. Next base: position 23,162 of record JZKD02S1740731.1, on the reverse strand, counting down.
AACTATTTCTTCAGCCAGATAATAATCTCAAATAAATCTTTTCGGAAAGATAATGGTATTTTAATCCCATGGAAAATGAAGATTTAATGAGTAATTCCTCGAGCCTTTCGCCATTAATGACAATCTTTTTGGGGCCTAAACAACAATTGTTAGCATTAAACAATACTTAATTCATATCGGGAAAAGTAGCAAAAGGTCGTGGACGTGCGAGAGAGAATTCAAATATAGGATTTTTGTNGATCAAAACCTTTGATCCTTTCAACATACTTTAAACTCACATTGTTAAAATGATTTGCAAATTCGTCAATTTTATTTATATTTCTGAACATGAACTCTCCAATCTTCCATGGCAGGGGAATAAACTTCTTTTTCCCTTTTTCATGGAAAAAACGTGACCAGAAGTTATATTGCCTTTCCACCTCTGTAATAAATAGTTTATCATATACATGATACGGGAGAAAAGAAGGATTATCTTTCAAGCAAAATATCCTTATGATATTGTGATTCTCCATTTTCTCTATTGTCTCCTTTTTCTCTAAAAATCTGGTAGCTTGATAAGATATCCTCGGAGTGTTTTCGCCCAACAAAAGTTTTTGAAGAGTGAAACAAAATTATTATAAACTTCATAGAAAAACAGAGGGGTCTTATGGCTCCATAATGGTTGATACCAAAAGGTAACTGGATCTGTTTCACAATTCACCCTCTTACTGATAATTAAGTTTGGGAATTGACAACATTGCACGATAAAAAATATCAAATAAGAGGCCATAAATAATTTTCTTTCCTTTTTATAGTGTGATAACTGGGACGAGCTTTCGATAGAAATGATTTTTCCCCAATAAAAAATGGCATGTTCTTGTACTATAAAATACAAAATATATAAAATCATGTGAGAGCTAGAAGCAATGTTTTCATGACCTAACAACCTAGTAAATAGCCATGTAATTTCTTGATAGGGATTTTTTAAAGACTCAACCTGGATTCTGGTTATGTCTTTTGGGACAGATGCAGGATTCTCCAAATGTTCCGGTAGGAGGTCAAGCCCATTGTTATATTTCTTCAAGAATTCTCTACAATCTCTGCAGCTTTAACATCTTGCACAAAACTTGAGGTGAAAGAGAAATCAGAGAATGATCTTGGAGCTGTATAATTTTTTGACTTGGTACGTACTTTTCCACACACCATCCAACGATTTCCTTACAATAAAAAATCTTATTAACACACCAAACATGAGCGATTCTAGATGTCCAAATTACATCTTTATGTGCAGGAGGAGAGGAATAATACAAATATGCTCTCGACCATTAGAAGTTTTGGTCTTCATGACCAAAGATATTCAGAGTGTCACCACAAAATTGCTACCTAGCTGATGCTGCCATAAGTTGACGAAACTATTTCTTCAGCTAGATAATAATCTCAAATAAATCTTTTCGGAAAGATAATGGTATTTTAATCCCATGGAAAATTAAGATTTAATGAGTAATTCCTCGAGCCTTTCGCCATTAATGACGATCTTTTTGGGGCCTAAACAACAATTGTTAGCATTAAACAATACTTAATTCATATCGGGAAAAGTAGCAAAAGGTCGTGGACGTGCGAGAGAGAATTCGAATATAGGATTTTTGTGAACCCGCGAACCCGGGGTTGTATAGATGATAAAAAATATACTAAGTGTAGAGGAACGGTCGTTCGGACTTGCATGCAAGAAGAATGAAATACTTTGGAGTCTGACACCCATGACAAGGCTGATGGTCGAAATGTAGATCACAGAACTTGGGGTGCAAAGTGAAGGTCACAAAAAATGGAGAGTGAAAGTTCGAACCCACGAAACTGAAATATGACTAAGTGTTAAAATGGACTTATGAAATAAGTAAGTGGGTGGAAATGAAAGCTTGCCAACCCGCGAAATTGAAATATGGCTAAGTATAGTAACCAGAAAGGAATAAAARAAAAAGGGAATAAGGGGAGGTGTAGAAGAGGGAAAAGAAATGGAGTAAAGAAGTAGGGAAAATAGAATGTGGAAGGAAAGCATGTAAGCACGRAATGGTCTCAACAATACTCTATACAACCACCAACTCTTGTAATTCCATTTATTCAACTTCTACTTTATTACACACATATTTTGTAGCCATTTKCTAATTTAMTTTGTTGATATAAATATGATACAATGTTGAAATTTAGGATARCAAACTTTCCTTKCTTGTCCCCTTKGTTATTTGGCTTGTATCTCAATCAATTGTCTTGTCTCGGGCAGGTTTAACGTTGTCTTGTAGGTACACAACACTTTGGAAACCTCCCTTCATCAACAAGACTCTTTTCCAAGCCTTATTCCACTTACAAACTTTATTTATAGGGCTTCATTGGTCATTCTACCGCTTTCGATGTCATTTACCAAGGAATCTCCTTGGTAAATGTGTGTAATAATGTAGAAGTTGAATAAATGGAATTACAAGAGTTGGTGGTTGTATAGAGTATCTAGAAAGTGAGGAGCAACATAAAGTAAGGGGAACCATGTATGCATGCAACTAGTATCTGTTTCACTAGTACGGGTGCATGAATTTGCAATATACACAAAGAAATATCAACGTCCTTTTGTTGTTAGAAACAATAATTGCTATTTTATAATAGTGGCATTGGGAGAATTTTTGCAACTAGTGACAAAATGTGATAGTGCCACTATAGAGCAAATGCACGTGAGTTGCTTATAGCCACGAAAGGGAACAAAGGTTTCAAGATGCTAGAATGGACAAATGTCAAAGAAGGCTTTTAAAGGAATTAAAAGACAAATAGCATGATGGTCAATATGGTAAGCATCAAACATTCTAAGTGGTCTATTAGTGAACCAACAATACCTTTTGCTTTGCTTGAATAGAGTACAAGGTTATGGCTTTACATAAATGAAACAAGCTTTTTCTGTGCATTGTTGTTTTGCAACATGTCGAAGTTCAAATCACCAATAACTGGGATATGCTCATTTGGTTATGTATTTGTTTTTATAATGTTCATAAAGAAAAAGAGAGCTTCAAGTGGTGCATGTGGCATGCCATAAAAATTTGTCAACATGATAGCAATCTTGGAATTGTGAAATTGTTGAGGGGGTTGGATTCCAAGTTCTCAACAATAGGTATTAGACCAAAGGATGAGACTCAATTAGACTCCTCTCTATTTGGAATGGAATAATTCTGTGAGTTATTGGTCCAACAACCGTTAGATGGGCTTTAATAGTTCTTATTGTCTCTTTTTTACATTTTCCAGTTTTATAAAATAATTGCAAAGGGAAACTAAACTAATGGGATTAAAAGGAATTTGTCYTTTAGGATAACATGTAAGAACAATTAATGAATATGAAACAAGGTTTTTTTATCCCCGTCAAAGTAATTCYTTTAAGAACTAATTACTGCATAACATAAAGCTGGAAGAGATGAAAATAAAATATCAAGGATTATTTCAAAAGATATTTAATCAAAAGGATAACTCATAAAGSATTTACTGAGAATAACAACAATCTATTCAATTAAAAAAAGATAACCTAAGAATAAGTGAAATTATTCCTGGATGAYTGAAACATTTAAACAATAGTAGAAGAATCCACAACACGTAATAAAAGGCACAKGAAAACCTCCGTAAAACCAAACRCATTGACTCTTAAAAGGAGYTTCTAAATTAGCTTCAAAATAGTTCTGTCCTACAATTCTCCAAAATTCTTYTYAGAGCCAAAAACCCCTTCTTTGAGGCTGATCCTCTTATTTATAACTTAAAAATAAAATAAAGTAAAAAATAAAAAAGATCAAAATCTTGCATGTAATCAAGATGCAAGTGCACTAAGAGTTTGGGTGGCTGCATGTTTAGCATCATACTAAACCAATTTCTTGAACAACTCCTTGCACAACCAAAGGTATGGGAAAACATATCGATCCATGGGGAAATTTAAGTTTTCTCTTTCTTCCTTGAATCATTGAGTGTATCTTTCTACTTCTGAAAGAAGCAATTCCAACCTGACAATCATCTTGACTTCTTCGACCATATACTTTTGCATGTGGCCATGAATTACTGAAGCAATGGTTCTAACTTCTACTTCTCGTTTATATGCAATTTTCTTGAATTCTGTGAGTATCTCATCCATTGGTCGAAATTATTTCGGTTGGCTAAAACTAGGCAAGTCATTCTCCGCCATGAATCTATTTATATACTCCTAGAATTTCGGGCAAGTTTCCCATTCATCATTCACTTGGATTTGAGATGGTGCAACCAATTTCCCATAGTATTGTGCTGCTCCTTTTATTCTGGCCACTTTAACCTTCACTAGAATCATAATATCATGGTTCTCTTCACCATGACCTTTCTAAATTTCTTCTATAAATTAAATTTGATCNCTCTTTCAACTCTCTCTTTCTTCGCTCAACTTCAACAACTCTTCTTTTGTTTTATATTTCTTCCCGAGCAACATCTTCTTCTCATTTCTTCAATAATTCTTCCTCTTTTTTCACTGAAGTTCTTACTCCTGATGCAATCTAGCCTTTTCCTCTTCAATGGCCTATTGTTGTACTTCTTCCATCAACCTAATTTCTTCCTGTATTTTTGCTTCTTCAACTACCTTGTTAGCAGCTACACCATGATTTATCTCCGACATTTGTTCATCTAAACACGTGATTTTGAAAATAGTTATATGAGGGTTACTTGTTATTTCTAACACCTCATCCCAACTTTGGGCATTTATAGTGAATGCTTCCTCCTCCCATCTCTCATCAATTTATGGCCAACTATAGGACATGTGTTCAACATGTTGCAAAACTAGTCCTTTAGGACCATGCCTTCTAAATATTCCAGTTTGGAACCTATATTCCAAATGGTTGAGTCATTCTTGCCTTGCTTGCCTTGTATCCTTGATGAAATGGCGACCTATCTTGAAACCATAAGGGATAGAGATCCTTTTCTTGGATTCCTTTGCTAGAGATGCATTGAACCCTTGAAGGATGGTTTGATAGCATATTTTTTCCATAACCAATATATCTGGGAAATACTTGGGAAATAGGTGAGGTGCAGTAGTTTCCCCATAAATCTGGATGTATGTAAGGTCCTCTTCTAAATACCAATTACCAATACATGAAAAAATCTCCTTAGCTTGATCATTCAATCTTGGGCCTTCTCTACAAAAAATAATGAAAAACAACCTAGCCAAGAAAGAATCACATATGAGGGAGTAAGATTTTTTGTACTTATTCTCCCAAAGCATTTGAAAATACGCATGGACTAGAGATTCTGAAACATGGCAATTTAGATTCAGCTCAAAAATATGTTCCCATCACATATTACATCTAATAGATATGAGGCCATATAGAAGGACGACAAAACACTTGGCTCCTCAGCTTCCTGCTAAGCCTTTCCAATTTTAGAACTAATCTAACTGGACAAAATGGCTACCCAATTGAAATATTTTCCCATGGTGGACACTATGTTAGCTAGTTGGATCCATGCATCAGTAAAATGGGAAAAATCCTTTTCTTTACAAAGTTGACACGATAGAACAATGATACACATGTATGGTTCTCTTAATCTTGTAATGTTGTACCATCCAGAAGTCTTGTGGAAGAATTTCATGTCTTCCTTTCACCAACTAGTCATTATCTTCCCTAATTCCTGATGGCCATAGAAACATTTTACAAAGGTATCGCTGAGGAGTACTTATGTTGTTGGAAACTTGTAATACATGTCTACTTTTGGGGGTAGAAAGTCCCCCACGTAATTACCCTTATCGTTATTAACCACACAATTCTTAGAATTAGTGTGACTGATGATCCATTCGATTGCTTATGCACATGGAAAAATGAGTGCTTTGGATGCAACAACATGTAGGTGAGATCTCCTGATATTCATAAATACTTTGTCATCTAATTCCCTTACATCAAGGTTGCTATAAGGTGTGACTTCTAGGTATTCTTTTTTATAAAAATTCTAATACAATCCATTCCAGTGCAACAATAAACTTGCTTTTCAGTGGTTGGATCAGTGTCTTTATATATTATTCACATTGAGGTTTTTGTTGTTATGGGCATCTGGATTATCGATAGTAAATCCTCCAACGAATCTTCGATCATGACAAGGGTTTTGCGAGAACTCTCCCTTGTTTCCTTCTTCTTTCCCTTTGGTGTTTTGATGGCTTCTCACATGAGAGTTCTTCTTGGAGACATATTTTCTACAAGTCAGCATAGGGAACAAAAATAACTCTTGCTCTTTTTTAGCAACAACAATATCTCAATCTGATTAATGAAATGGTAGAAAATTATTTGAAAATAAAAGATCGATGGTTCCTTGTAATAATTTGTTCATAAAATAACTTCATTTCAATGAAACAACAAACTGATGACACTATCATATTTAAAAAAAACAACTAGTTGGTCCTTCTAATTCCTAAAATGTAACGCATCGACTTGTTTGGATTACTTAAGTGCTCAAGATTCTCGCACCAAAACAATGAATGATTACCCTTGAGCAATAAGATTGATGCTCTTATGGTGAATCTACTTTGTGCAACACTTCTGCACACTGGTCTTTATTTAACTCGCTTGTTCTTTGACAATGCAAGCGATCAATAATAATTTTCAGAGCTCTCGTCCAAAATCAAGGAAAGAATGAGTAATTTGATCGATGCTATTTGAATTTAATGGCTAAGGGATCAAATATAATAGGTATGATGACAAGATCATGGTAGATTGAGCGAGATTTTCTGAACTATCATAATTGAATGTTGATGGAACATTGTCACCACCAAAATCCCATTTTAATGGTGGTCTGTGTTCTTCAAGGGCGCCCAAAAACTTAGTTTATTTTTTCAAAGAGTTTCAAAAAACATTCTTTTCCCTTTTGAAATCTAATGAACACCTCGAAAAACATGTCAATGCGAATATCGATTGGCTAGAACCTATGGTTGTGTGTTTGGTGGATTCCAAAAAAGTTAATGCAACCTATCGACATTTTCTAGAAAACCTACCTATTTCTCTATCAGTGATCTCCTAAATTTTTCTATCGATGAGTTGGTAAAACGTGACTCTATTAGAGGTTTCCTAAAACTTGTATTGGAGCTCTCCAAAAAATCTCGCAACGCACCTTTCGACGCTTTCCCAAAAATCTCTATTTGACATATCGACATTTTTTCGAAAAACTCTTTGCACTAACGTGTTGGGAAAGATTCTTTTCAGTGCTTGCCAAAAAACTCACATCAACGTGATGGGAAAGCTTATTTTTGGTGCTTTGCAAAAAATTCATATCAATGTGTTAAAGAAAGTTTACCTTTTTCATCAATGCTTGCCAAAAATGTGTTTCAATGAGTTCAAGAAAAGTGCTATCGACGAGTTCTAAAAAGTTATTTTTGTATTTTTGGCACTTCAGAATAAACTACCCAGATATCTATTGATGGTCTCCAAAAAATATGTTAATATTTCAACGCTTGTGGAAAACATTTTATTGACCTTTATGCGCCCATGGGAAAATGTCTTTCCATTGATGCTTTCAAGAAAAGTGATTTCGGTGAGTTCTAAAAATGTATTTTTGACCTCTTTTCCACTGTCCTAAAAAAAGTCCCTTTTCATCAAAGTTTGCACAAAATCATGTATTCTCTAGCATTCTCCAAAATGTTGTCCTTTGCATCAGTGACCTACTAAATGGTCTGTCCATTATTTTTTAGAGTTTTATATACTTTGTTGATATCATTTTTATCATTCAAAACTTGGTTTATTTTTGGGGATTTCTTTATATCAAAACACTTGCTAACCTATATGAGATGCAAAAAAATCAATATACTCAAAACATATGAAATCTCCTTGCTAAAAACATCAAAGAAAAGGTGGTACCCAAAAATTTAGGATTTTATTATGTGTTATGTACTCAACAAATGGTGATTCAATGGACAAAACCAACATCTCTACCTATACCTTCGATCAAGACCAGTAAATTTCAAGCAACCTAGACTTGGAACAATAACAAAAAATAAAAACCACCAATAGATCCTTTTATATGCAATTTTTAGAAATCAATTTTCACCTTGTCATAGGGATCTGATGTTGACCAACCATAAGAAACAATTCCTTTTGATCACTGATCTGCATTTTGAGTAAGAAAACAAGTTGAATCCAACTTCTAATATCAGGGTATTATTTCTATGGTAATCTCTGGGCAGTCCCTATCATCCTTCTGGTGTGGCTTCACCACCAACGTGTGTCCATTGCCTCGACGGAGTCACCCCAAAATTACAAACCTTGCTCTGTCATCAACGAGCATCCATAGCCCCGATGGAGATATCTACATTTCCAAATTAATAAGCATGCTCTACAAAGTTCTTTCTCCTAATCTCTCTCTTTCTTTTTAAAATAATAATTTATTCAAGGAGGAACATGTGAATAATCATTGAATTTATGAGGGTGATACCTATCAATGAAGAGATGAATTGGGTCCCTATGATTTAATGCTTACCCATTCTAGAAGAAGAAAGACATTCGTCAATTTCCCTTCATCATCTAGATCATGATTTCTAGAGTATATGACTTTTTCAATCTTTTCACATTTGATAATAGTCATTACCACAATTGACAAAACATTATATTTTCTCAAAATCACACATAAACGAAGCAATATTACTTTCTCACTCCTAATCATGCTCATTGTTAACTCACTTTATTTTTGATATTTGAAACAATTAAGGTGTTTAGCTGAGAAGTAGAATGTCATGTTTCGTAGACCAGAGGCTAAAAACTCAACATTCCCCAAAATTATTTATGGAAAACAAACAAAAATCAATCATGCAAATCATGCAACGATAAACAAGCCATGTAAAGCAAGAATTAAAAGATGATAATACGATCATGAAAATCAAATATGAAAATAAAAAACGGAAGCAATGTAAGAGTCAAAACAATAAAACTAGAATACCAAACTACTCATGAGAACAACTAGGTGAAAAAATGCTTAAGAGTTTGACCATTAATAGGGAAAGAATCCAATTCTCCCCCAAGCTTTGTAAATGATATGTCCCAACCCCTATTTTCTCAACAATTTGGTAAGGACCAAGCCATAAGTTTTGGAACTTTGAATATTTACCTTTCGGTTCATTAGATTTATCTCATTTCAAGACCAAATCACCTACGCCAAAATCTTTATTTCACTAATCATTGATGTGTCACAAACTTTTGTTTGGCCCTTTCTCTTTATTCTTCCAACATAAACAATGTGTCGATTCTTTTTTGGAGCACAAAACTAGGTTGATCCTTTGATGTTTGTGATAATTGAAGGGATGCTAGATATATGTTTGTTGGTAGTATTGCTTCCTATCCATACACCAGATAATATGGGGAAGTGCCCAATACTTTATTTGGAGTAACTATATATGCCCATGGGGAATTAGATAATGCATTATGCCAACTCTTGTGATTCTTTGTCACCGTCTTCTTTGTAATCCAAATTAAATTCTTGTTAGTTGATTTAGCTACTCAATTTACGTGAGGATAGTAGTCAGTTGAATATCTCAAGATGATAACCCAATATAATGTAAACTCAGAAAACAAAGTTGAATATAAATAAACAACATTGTAAAAAACAATCACAAAAGGTACCCCAAACCTCGTAATCAATTGTTGTTCTAAAAAATGGATGACTATTTTTTCTTAAACCTAGGTCAAAGGAATTGCCTCAGACCAACGGGAAAAATAATCAGTTGTTGTTAAAATGTATCTATGTTGTTTTGATGAATGAGGATTTGTCTCTTCGATTATGTGTATGCCCCATTGCATGAATGGTCTGCTAATTGTAATTGGTCGTAAAGGTATTTAAGATTTCTTCTCTATTCATATGCTCATTTGACAAATTCAATATTTTCTAACATAAGCGTGTGCATATCATAAGAGAGTACACCAATAATATCTAGCACTCAAAACTTTTTGAGTTGTAGTTTTCTTAGCAATATGTTCTCCAGTAGGCCCATCGCGAAGGCCTCTCAAAACCTTCTCAACATCTTCTCTTTCTAAACATCGCAACAACACTCCATCATAATTTTTTCGAAATAAAACAACGTCGATCAATCTATATTTAGCATATTTTAACCTTAACAACCTTCTTTCTCTCAAAGTCAGGTGATTAGGACATACTCCATGATGTAAGAGATAAATCACATCAGAATACCAAGAGTCATGATGCGGTGGGATAAAAGTTGTATCATTGGAACAAACAAATAACTCATTTTCCTATCCTTCTTCTTCTTTGAGTACAAAATCTTGGGATTCTGCAGCCAACTTACACAACCCTTGGCCCCACACAACACGGGTAGGTTTTATTTCAAGATCAAATTCTTTTATAACAATCATTCATCTCCCTCTACACTCACCTAAATCTTGTTGGGTATACAACAATTGCATAACATGGTGGGGTACAATGACCCTAGGGTGATTTTTTAGGGTATATGACATAAAATGTTTAACAACTTTGTATACAACAAAAGATTGCTTATCTATGGTAGGGTAGTTCAACTATGATCCCTAGAGATTAGTAATCGTGAAAGAGAAATGAGCTTCATTGTTGTCATCATTCTTTTGTTTCAAGACAACAATAAGATATTGATCACAAGAGAAAGTACATAAAAGAACTCGTGATTAAAATCATGACTATGTAACATAGGAGCATTTGAAATAACATATTTGATTTTGTCAAATGCCTCCTTCTCTTCTTTGTTCCATTTGAATTATAAATATGTTTGAATCATTTTTAGCAATGGATTTATAGTCTCGTTGAAATCGCGAATGAATTTTAATATTTTCGAAGAAAGACTACATTGATTTCCTATTATGGGGAAAAGGAAATGGAGATATAACTTTTACACGTTTAGGATTGATTGTCATGCCTTCTTTTGATACGATATGACCAAACAATTTGCTTTCAGTCACCCAAAAAATGGTTCTTTTTGGATTTATAGAAATTCCATATTTTTTGCATCTTTCAAATATCTAAGTAAGATGTGAAATATGATCAACTCGATTTCTCGAATAAACCGTCTCATCATCCAGATAGACTACCACACACCTATTTATTAAACCTCTAAAAGCAACATCCATTGGTCTCTAAAAAGTAGCCCCAACATTAATTAAACCAAAAGGAATTTGTTTGTATCCAAAGGTACCCCATTTGGTTCAAAATATAGTTTTTGATGAGAAATAAAGACTCACACTAAACCAACTAGGAAAGATGAGACAAATTCAAGTAAGAAAAAACAATGACAAACACACAGTACAAATATATTTTACCGTGGAAACCCAAAACTGGGAAAACCAACATTTCTTGAGCATCTTGATCCTTGTTGTCTTATTCATCCACTGAATAAAGAGTTACATGACTAACCTTGGTCTACATTTAAGACACATTCACCATCATACTCTCTTTCTTTACACAAGAAAAACTTTGCATCCAATTTGGCTTACATCTACATGACCAATAACATCGTCTTAAAGAGTTCATTAATCTATACAATTACAACACGCTTTATTTGTAGAATTTACAACATGCAAAACCTAAATCATGGCACCCTAAAATAGTTATAGATCCACCCAGATGATTGGTTGCAATCCTGTGAATCTCGAGATTCTATTACATTTGACTTCAGTTGGTTTACCAATCAACCTCCAGTTGTTCTTCAGTCAATTTGCACTCGACCTCATGTCGACCTTCTATCGACCTCTTGTTCAAATTCGACTTCCCCCTCGATCACTTTGACTTCTGACTTCCCGATCAATCACTTTGACCTCGACTTGAATCGTCAGTCGATTCTTCACCCAGTAGATCCACCTCGACTAGCCAATCAAATGATTGTTCTTTCACTGTAAAGAATATAACAACCTAATATTCTCCCACATGTTGTCTTCTTTGTTTATATGGGAGAACCTGAACCTTTGTTCACTAACCCAAGGCAACAATGCCCATTGGCTCTCTACACCAAGAGAACTTCACAACACTCACATACTTGGTCATTGATTATGTTATGCTTTCTAACATGTCTACTTTCTCCAACAACACTTGGTTTCTTTCAACCATATCTCTCACGAAATGGTATTGTACAACGATATGCTTTGTCTTGGAATGGTACACTCGATTCTTTGCTAGAAATATTGCGCTTTGAATGTCACAATTTATCTTCATACCTTTATGCCCAAACTTGATCCTTGAACATAGTCGATGTAACCATACTGCTTCTNTGAAAATAGTTATATGAGGGTTACTTGTTATTTCTAACACCTCATCCCAACTTTGGGCATTTACAGTGAATGCTTCCTCCTCCCATCTCTCATCAATTTATGGCCAACTATAGGACATGTGTTCAACATGTTGCAAAACTAGTCCTTTAGGATCATGCCTTCTAAATATTCCAGTTTGGAACCTATATTCCAAATGGTTGAGTCATTCTTGCCTTGCTTGCCTTGTATCCTTGATGAAACGACGACCTATCTTGAAACCATAAGGGATAGAGATCCTTTTCTTGGATTCCTTTGCTAGAGATGCATTGAACCCTTGAAGGATGGGTTGATAGCATATTTTTCCCATAACCAATATATCCGGGAAATACTTGGGAAATAGGTGAGGTGCAGTAGTTTCCCCATAAATCTGGATGTATGTAAGGTCCTCTTCTAAATACCAATTACCAATACACGAAAAAATCTCCTTAGCTTGATCATTCAATCTTGGGCCTTCTCTACAAAAAATAATGAAAAACAACCTAGCCAAAAAAGAATCACATATGAGGGAGTAAGATTTTTTGTACTTATTCTCCCAAAGAATTTGAAAATACGCATGGACTAGAGATTCTGAAACATGGCAATTTAGATTCAGCTCAAAAATATGTTCCCATCACATATTACATCTAATAGATATGAGGCCATATAGAAGGACGACAAAACACTTGGCTCCTCAGCTTCCTGCTAAGCCTTTCCAATTTTAGAACTAATCTAACTGGACAAAATGGCTACCCAATTGAAATATTTTCCCATGGTGGACACTATGTTAGCTAGTTGGATCCATGCATCAGTAAAATGGGAAAAATCCTTTTCTTTACAAAGTTGACACGATAGAACAATGATACACATGTATGGTTCTCTTAATCTTGTAATGTTGTACCATCCAGAAGTCTTGTGGAAGAATTTCATGTCTTCCTTTCACCAACTAGTCATTATCTTCCCTAATTCCTGATGGCCATAGAAACATTTTACAAAGGTATCGCTGAGGAGTACTTATGTTGTTGGAAACTTGTAATACATGTCTACTTTTGGGGGTAGAAAGTCCCCCACGTAATTACCCTTATCGTTATTAACCACACAATTCTTAGAATTAGTGTGACTGATGATCCATTCGATTGCTTATGCACATGGAAAAATGAGTGCTTTGGATGCAACAACATGTAGGTGAGATCTCCTGATATTCATAAATACTTTGTCATCTAATTCCCTTACATCAAGGTTGCTATAAGGTGTGACTTCTAGGTATTCTTTTTTATAAAAATTCTAATACAATCCATTCCAGTGCAACAATAAACTTGCTTTTCAGTGGTTGGATCAGTGTCTTTATATATTATTCACATTGAGGTTTTTGTTGTTATGGGCATCTGGATTATCGATAGTAAATCCTCCAACGAATCTTCGATCATGACAAGGGTTTTGCGAGAACTCTCCCTTGTTTCCTTCTTCTTTCCCTTTGGTGTTTTGATGGCTTCTCACATGAGAGTTCTTCTTGGAGACATATTTTCTACAAGTCAGCATAGGGAACAAAAATAACTCTTGCTCTTTTTTAGCAACAACAATATCTCAATCTGATTAATGAAATGGTAGAAAATTATTTGAAAATAAAAGATCGATGGTTCCTTGTAATAATTTGTTCATAAAATAACTTCATTTCAATGAAACAACAAACTGATGACACTATCATATTTAAAAAAAACAACTAGTTGGTCCTTCTAATTCCTAAAATGTAACGCATCGACTTGTTTGGATTACTTAAGTGCTCAAGATTCTCGCACCAAAACAATGAATGATTACCCTTGAGCAATAAGATTGATGCTCTTATGGTGAATCTACTTTGTGCAACACTTCTGCACACTGGTCTTTATTTAACTCGCTTGTTCTTTGACAATGCAAGCGATCAATAATAATTTTCAGAGCTCTCGTCCAAAATCAAGGAAAGAATGAGTAATTTGATCGATGCTATTTGAATTTAATGGCTAAGGGATCAAATATAATAGGTATGATGACAAGATCATGGTAGATTGAGCGAGATTTTCTGAACTATCATAATTGAATGTTGATGGAACATTGTCACCACCAAAATCCCATTTTAATGGTGGTCTGTGTTCTTCAAGGGCGCCCAAAAACTTAGTTTATTTTTTCAAAGAGTTTCAAAAAACATTCTTTTCCCTTTTGAAATCTAATGAACACCTCGAAAAACATGTCAATGCGAATATCGATTGGCTAGAACCTATGGTTGTGTGTTTGGTGGATTCCAAAAAAGTTAATGCAACCTATCGACATTTTCTAGAAAACCTACCTATTTCTCTATCAGTGATCTCCTAAATTTTTCTATCGATGAGTTGGTAAAACGTGACTCTATTAGAGGTTTCCTAAAACTTGTATTGGAGCTCTCCAAAAAATCTCGCAACGCACCTTTCGACGCTTTCCCAAAAATCTCTATTTGACATATCGACATTTTTTCGAAAAACTCTTTGCACTAACGTGTTGGGAAAGATTCTTTTCAGTGCTTGCCAAAAAACTCACATCAACGTGATGGGAAAGCTTATTTTTGGTGCTTTGCAAAAAATTCATATCAATGTGTTAAAGAAAGTTTACCTTTTTCATCAATGCTTGCCAAAAATGTGTTTCAATGAGTTCAAGAAAAGTGCTATCGACGAGTTCTAAAAAGTTATTTTTGTATTTTTGGCACTTCAGAATAAACTACCCAGATATCTATTGATGGTCTCCAAAAAATATGTTAATATTTCAACGCTTGTGGAAAACATTTTATTGACCTTTATGCGCCCATGGGAAAATGTCTTTCCATTGATGCTTTCAAGAAAAGTGATTTCGGTGAGTTCTAAAAATGTATTTTTGACCTCTTTTCCACTGTCCTAAAAAAAGTCCCTTTTCATCAAAGTTTGCACAAAATCATGTATTCTCTAGCATTCTCCAAAATGTTGTCCTTTGCATCAGTGACCTACTAAATGGTCTGTCCATTATTTTTTAGAGTTTTATATACTTTGTTGATATCATTTTTATCATTCAAAACTTGGTTTATTTTTGGGGATTTCTTTATATCAAAACACTTGCTAACCTATATGAGATGCAAAAAAATCAATATACTCAAAACATATGAAATCTCCTTGCTAAAAACATCAAAGAAAAGGTGGTACCCAAAAATTTAGGATTTTATTATGTGTTATGTACTCAACAAATGGTGATTCAATGGACAAAACCAACATCTCTACCTATACCTTCGATCAAGACCAGTAAATTTCAAGCAACCTAGACTTGGAACAATAACAAAAAATAAAAACCACCAATAGATCCTTTTATATGCAATTTTTAGAAATCAATTTTCACCTTGTCATAGGGATCTGATGTTGACCAACCATAAGAAACAATTCCTTTTGATCACTGATCTGCATTTTGAGTAAGAAAACAAGTTGAATCCAACTTCTAATATCAGGGTATTATTTCTATGGTAATCTCTGGGCAGTCCCTATCATCCTTCTGGTGTGGCTTCACCACCAACGTGTGTCCATTGCCTCGACGGAGTCACCCCAAAATTACAAACCTTGCTCTGTCATCAACGAGCATCCATAGCCCCGATGGAGATATCTACATTTCCAAATTAATAAGCATGCTCTACAAAGTTCTTTCTCCTAATCTCTCTCTTTCTTTTTAAAATAATAATTTATTCAAGGAGGAACATGTGAATAATCATTGAATTTATGAGGGTGATACCTATCAATGAAGAGATGAATTGGGTCCCTATGATTTAATGCTTACCCATTCTAGAAGAAGAAAGACATTCGTCAATTTCCCTTCATCATCTAGATCATGATTTCTAGAGTATATGACTTTTTCAATCTTTTCACATTTGATAATAGTCATTACCACAATTGACAAAACATTATATTTTCTCAAAATCACACATAAACGAAGCAATATTACTTTCTCACTCCTAATCATGCTCATTGTTAACTCACTTTATTTTTGATATTTGAAACAATTAAGGTGTTTAGCTGAGAAGTAGAATGTCATGTTTCGTAGACCAGAGGCTAAAAACTCAACATTCCCCAAAATTATTTATGGAAAACAAACAAAAATCAATCATGCAAATCATGCAACGATAAACAAGCCATGTAAAGCAAGAATTAAAAGATGATAATACGATCATGAAAATCAAATATGAAAATAAAAAACGGAAGCAATGTAAGAGTCAAAACAATAAAACTAGAATACCAAACTACTCATGAGAACAACTAGGTGAAAAAATGCTTAAGAGTTTGACCATTAATAGGGAAAGAATCCAATTCTCCCCCAAGCTTTGTAAATGATATGTCCCAACCCCTATTTTCTCAACAATTTGGTAAGGACCAAGCCATAAGTTTTGGAACTTTGAATATTTACCTTTCGGTTCATTAGATTTATCTCATTTCAAGACCAAATCACCTACGCCAAAATCTTTATTTCACTAATCATTGATGTGTCACAAACTTTTGTTTGGCCCTTTCTCTTTATTCTTCCAACATAAACAATGTGTCGATTCTTTTTTGGAGCACAAAACTAGGTTGATCCTTTGATGTTTGTGATAATTGAAGGGATGCTAGATATATGTTTGTTGGTAGTATTGCTTCCTATCCATACACCAGATAATATGGGGAAGTGCCCAATACTTTATTTGGAGTAACTATATATGCCCATGGGGAATTAGATAATGCATTATGCCAACTCTTGTGATTCTTTGTCACCGTCTTCTTTGTAATCCAAATTAAATTCTTGTTAGTTGATTTAGCTACTCAATTTACGTGAGGATAGTAGTCAGTTGAATATCTCAAGATGATAACCCAATATAATGTAAACTCAGAAAACAAAGTTGAATATAAATAAACAACATTGTAAAAAACAATCACAAAAGGTACCCCAAACCTCGTAATCAATTGTTGTTCTAAAAAATGGATGACTATTTTTTCTTAAACCTAGGTCAAAGGAATTGCCTCAGACCAACGGGAAAAATAATCAGTTGTTGTTAAAATGTATCTATGTTGTTTTGATGAATGAGGATTTGTCTCTTCGATTATGTGTATGCCCCATTGCATGAATGGTCTGCTAATTGTAATTGGTCGTAAAGGTATTTAAGATTTCTTCTCTATTCATATGCTCATTTGACAAATTCAATATTTTCTAACATAAGCGTGTGCATATCATAAGAGAGTACACCAATAATATCTAGCACTCAAAACTTTTTGAGTTGTAGTTTTCTTAGCAATATGTTCTCCAGTAGGCCCATCGCGAAGGCCTCTCAAAACCTTCTCAACATCTTCTCTTTCTAAACATCGCAACAACACTCCATCATAATTTTTTCGAAATAAAACAACGTCGATCAATCTATATTTAGCATATTTTAACCTTAACAACCTTCTTTCTCTCAAAGTCAGGTGATTAGGACATACTCCATGATGTAAGAGATAAATCACATCAGAATACCAAGAGTCATGATGCGGTGGGATAAAAGTTGTATCATTGGAACAAACAAATAACTCATTTTCCTATCCTTCTTCTTCTTTGAGTACAAAATCTTGGGATTCTGCAGCCAACTTACACAACCCTTGGCCCCACACAACACGGGTAGGTTTTATTTCAAGATCAAATTCTTTTATAACAATCATTCATCTCCCTCTACACTCACCTAAATCTTGTTGGGTATACAACAATTGCATAACATGGTGGGGTACAATGACCCTAGGGTGATTTTTTAGGGTATATGACATAAAATGTTTAACAACTTTGTATACAACAAAAGATTGCTTATCTATGGTAGGGTAGTTCAACTATGATCCCTAGAGATTAGTAATCGTGAAAGAGAAATGAGCTTCATTGTTGTCATCATTCTTTTGTTTCAAGACAACAATAAGATATTGATCACAAGAGAAAGTACATAAAAGAACTCGTGATTAAAATCATGACTATGTAACATAGGAGCATTTGAAATAACATATTTGATTTTGTCAAATGCCTCCTTCTCTTCTTTGTTCCATTTGAATTATAAATATGTTTGAATCATTTTTAGCAATGGATTTATAGTCTCGTTGAAATCGCGAATGAATTTTAATATTTTCGAAGAAAGACTACATTGATTTCCTATTATGGGGAAAAGGAAATGGAGATATAACTTTTACACGTTTAGGATTGATTGTCATGCCTTCTTTTGATACGATATGACCAAACAATTTGCTTTCAGTCACCCAAAAAATGGTTCTTTTTGGATTTATAGAAATTCCATATTTTTTGCATCTTTCAAATATCTAAGTAAGATGTGAAATATGATCAACTCGATTTCTCGAATAAACCGTCTCATCATCCAGATAGACTACCACACACCTATTTATTAAACCTCTAAAAGCAACATCCATTGGTCTCTAAAAAGTAGCCCCAACATTAATTAAACCAAAAGGAATTTGTTTGTATCCAAAGGTACCCCATTTGGTTCAAAATATAGTTTTTGATGAGAAATAAAGACTCACACTAAACCAACTAGGAAAGATGAGACAAATTCAAGTAAGAAAAAACAATGACAAACACACAGTACAAATATATTTTACCGTGGAAACCCAAAACTGGGAAAACCAACATTTCTTGAGCATCTTGATCCTTGTTGTCTTATTCATCCACTGAATAAAGAGTTACATGACTAACCTTGGTCTACATTTAAGACACATTCACCATCATACTCTCTTTCTTTACACAAGAAAAACTTTGCATCCAATTTGGCTTACATCTACATGACCAATAACATCGTCTTAAAGAGTTCATTAATCTATACAATTACAACACGCTTTATTTGTAGAATTTACAACATGCAAAACCTAAATCATGGCACCCTAAAATAGTTATAGATCCACCCAGATGATTGGTTGCAATCCTGTGAATCTCGAGATTCTATTACATTTGACTTCAGTTGGTTTACCAATCAACCTCCAGTTGTTCTTCAGTCAATTTGCACTCGACCTCATGTCGACCTTCTATCGACCTCTTGTTCAAATTCGACTTCCCCCTCGATCACTTTGACTTCTGACTTCCCGATCAATCACTTTGACCTCGACTTGAATCGTCAGTCGATTCTTCACCCAGTAGATCCACCTCGACTAGCCAATCAAATGATTGTTCTTTCACTGTAAAGAATATAACAACCTAATATTCTCCCACATGTTGTCTTCTTTGTTTATATGGGAGAACCTGAACCTTTGTTCACTAACCCAAGGCAACAATGCCCATTGGCTCTCTACACCAAGAGAACTTCACAACACTCACATACTTGGTCATTGATTATGTTATGCTTTCTAACATGTCTACTTTCTCCAACAACACTTGGTTTCTTTCAACCATATCTCTCACGAAATGGTATTGTACAACGATATGCTTTGTCTTGGAATGGTACACTCGATTCTTTGCTAGAAATATTGCGCTTTGAATGTCACAATTTATCTTCATACCTTTATGCCCAAACTTGATCCTTGAACATAGTCGATGTAACCATACTGCTTCTTTGCTTCCATGCGTGGCTACCATGTATTCATCTTCTGTTGTTGACAAGTCTACAATCACTTGTCTCTTACTCATCCAACTGATTGTTGCATTGAACATCTTGAACACATATCCACTTGTCGACTTTCATCGATCTAGATCTCCGACCCAATCGACATTGACAAAGCTATGCACATTTACTTCATTGTTATCTTTAGGCTTCCCTTTCTACCATATAGCACAATCGTTTATGCCACACAAATACCTAAACACTATCTTGACAATGATCTAGTGATTTTTCCTAGGTGTTGACATGTATTTGCTCAATACTCCCACTGCATGAGCAATGTCTTGTCGAGTGCATACCATCTCATACATCAAACTACCAACAACACTTGCAAAGGGAACATGTGCCATGTCCTCTATTTCTTCCTCCGTCTTTGGACACTATTCGGTAGTTAGCTTTTCTCCCATAGGATTTGGAAGCTTCACTGGTTTGCAATCCTGCATATTGAAATGCTTCAAAATTTGTTTCAATGTACTTCCTATGATTCAACCAAAGCTTTCTAACTGCTCGATCTCTCTTGATCTCCATTCCTAGAATGAGGTTCGTTCCATCAAGATCCTTCATGTCGAACTTGGAGGACAAGTGATTTTTCACCTCATTTATTGCATCCATGTTGTTTCCGACCAATGACATGTCGTCGACATGCAAAGCTATATATATGAAACACCCACTTTCTTCCTTGGAATATACACATTGATCAACCTTGCTTCTCACAATCCCAAACTAAGAACGTGGACGTAAAACTTCTAGTACCACATCCTTGGTGATTTCTTTAGACCATAAAGGGATCATTTCAATTTGCACACCATATCTTTCTTTCCTTTGACTGCAAATCCTTCAGGTTGTTTTATGTAGATTTCTTCTAGGTTCCCATGTAGGAATTTTGTCTTCACATCCATTTTCTTTATCTCAAGATCAAATCCCGCAACCAAATACATTAGTAATATAAATGAAGTTAATTTTGCAACAAGGGAAGAAATCTCACCGAATTCGACTCCCTCGACTTGGGAATACCCTTTCCCTACCATTCGAGCTTTGAATTTCTCAACTTGACCTACTACATTCATCTTTTTCTTAAATACCCACTTGTTATCGACAAGTTTTCTTCTATTAGGTAATTCGACCAGAACCCATGTCTCAATTTTGTTTAAGGATTTAATTTGTTCAACCATGATGTCCTTCTAGAGTTTACCCTCGGTCGAGTTGACTACCTCCCTAGCAGACTTGGGCTCCTCCTCGGTGGCAGCTAACACAAATGCAGAATGAAAATCAGATGGACTATACCTTTAATCTTGTTTTCTTACTCGTTCACACCTCCTTACAACTGGAGTCAGCTATTCCACCTCTTCATCTGATTCAGTCGACTCATCTGAATCATCGTCTTCGTTCCTTGGTCCAAACACTAGCTTCTCTGGTTTTTTCTCCATTTGAACTTCTTCAGACTTGGAAGTTCCACCGACTTCCCCGAATACCACATCTCGACTATACATTGTTTTCCTTAATGTAGGATCCCAAATCTTATATCCTTTCATTCCATCCTTGTACTCGATGAAAATACACTTGACTGCCTTCTTGTCCAACTTGTACCTCTTTTCCTTGGGAACATGCACAAATGCATCACAACCAATTACTTTGAAATGAGAAAGCAAAGACTTCTTACCAAACCATACCTCATGTGGAGTCGTGTCGAATAACATTGATGAAGGAGACCTATTTACTTAATATTTTGCAGTGTCGACTGCCTCTGCCCAGAATTTGTGTGCAAGCCCAGCACCACTGAGCATGCTCCTTGCCTTGTCCATCAACTTCATGTTCATTCTCTCAACAACTCCATTTTTTTGTGGGGTATATGGTGTGGTGTTTTAACGTGCTATTGTTAGGATATTTAGACACTTTGGAGTTAGTTAAGATCTACTTGGTCTAATATGTTGTTAGTTAAAAGTGTGTTTTTTAGTGTGTTTCTTTAGTATGCATTAGTATGCATTTGTAGTTAGGAAATCCAATGGTCACGATATGTTCCCGACATAGAGTGATCCTACAATTCATATTCTCCTTGATATTAACGACCATTGATCTGTGGATTAACACCTGATTAGTACATGATATCTATTTAAAGAGCATGAAGGGTCATTTTTCGATGATCGATTGTGAGAAAATCTCTTGTGAAATATCTCTGTAATCTTTTTTCTTTTGCATTAATAAACTGCTCCAAGTGGCGGCATTGGCTGGGGTCGTGGATGTTTCGTCGTAGGGGTTTTACCACGTCAAAACATTGGTGTGTTGATATTTGATCTGGTTGTATGAGTGGTTACTGAATGTGTTCTTCTTCTGTTGGAATACCTGTGTTGTCGAACATGGTATCAGAGCCTGTTTGAAGACCCGCTCCTGTTGTAGATCGAGATCGTGAAGTTGAGTTGCCTCATATCCATTTTCTGTCATTTCCTTACATTTCTGGGCTGATATTAATGTTCCATTGCTTCCGGAGCACTCATTTTAGTTAGGAACACTTTTCGTTTCACTCGAAAAGGTTTTCGTTTGCCCAAGATACGACCATTTCAGTCAGATCCAGAGGTATAAAGCTTGAATACACATTTTAAATTTTTTTGCAGAGTATTATTTTGGTTTTATATATTTGTTTCTGGGTTGCTACTCTTTTAGATCTGCATATTATCTTTGCCCTGTGCCCTGTGTGATCTCGACAAATCAGAAATAGATAGGAAAATGTGCATCTTCCAGGTAAGCTAACCGAGATCTAACTGTTGTTGTCATAGAGACGCGGAATTTTTTTCTTGTGTGAAAAGAGTTTTTTTTAGTACACTCTCCAAGGCCGTCTTCAACAACAACAATCCTCTTGCTAAACAATACAATATGTTTTGCTAGACCATTTGGTTAAAAATTGTCTTATTAAGTAAGAGGTCTTGAGTTCAAGTTTATCTTTTTGTTACATTTTTTTGAAAAATTTCATGGTCAAACTGTAAAGTGTATTTTACTTCAAGTATAAAAGTGAATCACTTCAAGTATAAAAGTGAATCCCCACTTCAGTGGGTCACTTCATAAAACAACTTATACTACTACATGGTCCTCTAGTTACTGTTTATGCATTTTTTTTTTAAAAGGGCATAAATTTCACATTTGAAGTTCGTTTTCAGTGTCGTTTTTTTAAACCACCTATTTTTCAAGATAATTCCATCCAAATCATCATTTTCAGTTTTTAAATCCATATTATCTGCATATTTAATATGGCTTCTACAAGTAATCTCTTACTTACCAACACCAACTACTTCCAATGGAAATCCCATATGGAAGATTTATTAAGA
>JZKD02S1740720.1:104678-116016 GCA_000966675.3 Picea glauca | reverse complement strand
CAGAGAATTTTAAACAAGTACCCTCTGCGGAGGCATCAACTAGTAAACTCGAGGCTAAGATTGAGAATTCAGATGTAATTGTACCCAAGATAAAGGTTGATATTGACTCGACTGATACTCCCACCGGTCAGAACAAAATATCCCTCTCTATCCCCATTGTCGTTGACACTCTGCTGATTCGATCCTTGCCCGAAGTAAAGGTTTCAGTTTTACGAAACTTTGAAGAATATATTTTATACCCTGATTCATCCCCTATCGATTCTCCTATATATACATCTTGTAAGTCTGAGGAAACCAGTGCACATTTCCCTTTTCCTCCTCTTCTAGATTTTTCATCTCCTAATGACCTTTTTCCAGAACTTCCTTCGCCACATCCCGAAGTAGTTGAAAGGTCACCACTTCGGTCCATCGAATTTTTTGAAAATCCCCTTTTTTCCCAAAGTTCGTCCCCTAGACTTCCAATGGCTATTGCTGGAGGAGGTGGCGCCGGAGGCGGAGGAGAAGGTGGACAAGGTCAAGGACAACCTCCACCCCCTAGAATTTTTGCCAAGATAGCTGCCAGATACACTCCTTTGTTCCTCCCTGCCATCCTTCATGATTTGCCCGAAAATTATATGAAAAACCTACCGAAATTTATGGGAGAAGGAGATTTAACTGCAACTGAGCATATAGCCTATTTTGATCAGTTTGCTGATATCCTTGGCATCAGACCTGAAGATGTTTACTCAAGGATTTTAGTACAATCCTTCGAAGGACAAGTAAGAAATTGGTTTTGAGGACTCCCAGTAGGGTCCTTACGGTCATATGATGATCTAGAAAATGACTTTTTAAGACACTGGGGAGAAAAGAAAGACCATCTCTATTATTTAACTGAATTCGGGGCTTTAAGAAAAAAGAATTCTTAATCAGTTCTTGAATTTACTCAGAGGTTTAATAAATTGTACAACAAGATCCCAGCCGAAGTCAAACCCTCTCAACCTGCGACAAAGGTAACTTTTGCAAGGGATTTTGAACCTGACTTTTCCCTCCTCTTAAGAAAAAGAAGATCTTCCACTCTAGCAGGAATGCAAGATGATGCCATAGAAATCAAATCAAATATGATGGCATCCGGTAAATTAAAAACCAAAGTTGGGATGAGAACTAGAGAACCTAGGCGTTTCAAAGAACATGCAGGGCCATTTGGATCTGGTAAGTCCACATAAGAGAAAATGGATGAGATGGCCAAAATAATTAAAGATTTATCAAACAAAATATCTAGGATGGAATTAGATCAAGCCAAACCCGATACTTACATCAGGAATCAGTTCAAGAGAAACCCTTATCCTCAGATACAACAAAGACAAATAAAAAATGAAGATCAAAAGATCCAAGTTCCATTCAAAACTGAAAATTTTATGCAGAGGGATGACATGAAAAATTATGAGTTAGAAGAAGATCTAAACAACCTTAGTGATGACGACTTGGAGCCTCATTTAACTAGGCAGGGTTATGAAAAGTCTCTAGACCTAGAACCCCTGTTTAATAATGAGGAAAGTATCAATAATATGGGAGAATCTGCATATCAAGGACTCATCGACTCAATAATCGCTGAACTCCAACATAAGTACAATTTAAGTCCCGAAGAAAAAAATCCTACGAATGTTCCACTGAAGAAGATTTTGTCGTGAAGCAAAACAAATGAGACAGTAAGTACTAAACCATCAACTGAAACCAAGGCTTCCCCAACAAAAACAGTTGGAACAAGAGCAACACAAACTAAGAAACCAGATAATACAAAAACAAAAGTTACAACTAGAGAAGTCGAAAAAACAATTGGAGGTTTCAGTTTGGAAAACAAACTTAATAAAATAAAAATCCCCATGCCCCTCGTTGAGCTTGCAAAAAATTTGATTTATAAAACTCAGATCGCTAAAATGATAAATTTTTCTGACGCTGAATGTCACGCGGATGTTATCAATCTACAAGATGAAAGACCTACGATCATGTTAGGTCCACACATCGAAAATACTAAAGATTTTGTTGCTCTGTTTTATATTACATTAACTATACACGATCACTTAGTCCACAACTACATGTTAGATTCTGGGGCCTCTCATAATTTAATGCATAAAATTATCATGGAAAAATTGGGCCTCGAAATCACTAGACCTTATCCAGACTTATACTCGTTTGATTCCAGAAAAGTTAAGTGTCTTGGCATGATCAAAGATTTGGTAGTAAATGTTGCACATATCCCTGTAAAAAGTATCCTTATGGATGTAGTCGTCGCTGACGTTCTTGCCAAGTATGACATGGTGTTATCCAAGTCTCGGGGCACCAAATTAGGAGGACCACTTCAACTGGACATGACTTACGCTACGATCCCAATTTTCGGTGGACAATTCACACGTCTATACAAAGAAACTAGACTGGCATATACCGTAAGTGACCCTCAAAATCCAAATAATTATCCAGTCTATGTTGCTAATCAAGACTTAGGAAATTGTATATTATCAATAGATGATGATTTCGAAGAATGTACAGAAGAAGAAAATAAAAAAGTAGAAAAAACAAAGAAAAGTGTAAATAGTAGAGAAGGAACGTGGAAAATGTTTTTTGATGGCGCTTCGTCCTACGAAGGAGAAGGGGATGGAGTGTTATTCATAGTGCCAAGAGATGAACATGTTATTCCCTTCTCATATAGATTACAATGGGAGGTGGATTATACAAATAATGTCTGCGAGTATGAAGCTCTAGTCTTAGGATTAGAAGCTGCCAGAAAGTAAAAAATTGAACATCTGATAGTTTATGGTGATGCAGAGCTTATTGTGAAACAAATAAAGCAACAATATCAAGCCAAGCATCCAAGGCTAAGATCATAAAGAAATTGCGACTAGGATTTGATAGAAAATTTCTTCTCTTCCTTTAACATTCAATCCATTCCCAGAATAGAAAATCAACAGGCCGATTCTTTGGCCAAAGCTGCAACGACCTTTGTACCACGTATTGTCCTAAAACTGAAATATCACATTGAAATGAGACACATGCCTTCGATCCCCAACAATGTTAAGCATTGGCAAGTCTTTGAAGACTACAAAAAATTAAAAAATTCCTTGAAATGGTCGACGAGTTCTCTGAGACTCACATAGATTCGGGAAACTAGAATGATCCTACCTGGGTCATATAGGAAGGTGAAGACCCTGAAAAGTTCCAGGATAAGATCGCAAATCACTGCATGCTAGTGCTTAAAAACAATCAGATTCCTAGAGGTCTGATCCCCTTAGAGAGATTATTTGAGTATGATGACATACCTTTAAAATCTACATTACGACCTCAACCCGAAGAGGTTGAAGACTGTAATATAGGAATTGTGGAAAACCCTTAACTAGTTAAGATATCTAAATACCTTCCAGCCCAAATGAAGAATAATTACGTCGAGTTGCTTAATCAATATAAAGATGTTTTCACGTGGTCCTATGATGAGTTAAAAACTTACGATACCTCTGTAATTGAACACAAAATTCCTTTGAAACATGGTATCAAACCTTTCAGGGATAAACTCAGATAAATAAACCCTATTCTCCTACCAGTGATAGAAAGAGAAGTCAAGAAGCTTCTCGATGCGAAGATTATCATTCCACTCAGATATTCTGAATGGGTAGCGAATTTGGTACCCATCAGGAAGAAATGTGGCAAAATAAGGATTTGTGTAGATTTCAGAAACTTAAATCGGTCATCCCTCAAAGACAACTACCCACTACCAAAAATGGATCAGGTTCTAGAAAAGGTAGTTGGAGCTAACAGAATGTCCATGATTGATGGTTTTTCCGGATATAATCAAATTGTTGTCCATGAAGATGACAGAAAAAATACTGTCTTTACCACTCCGTGGGGAAATTTCATGTACGATAAAATTCCATTTGATTTGATGAACGTGGGGGCCACCTTCCAAAGAGCGATGGATATAGCTTTCATCGGTGAAAGAGACAAATTTGTTGTTATTTATCTTGATGATTTGACAATTTTTTCTAACTTTGATGCAGAACACCTGCTACACCTCAAGAAGACCTTCGAAAAAAGCAGAAAGTTCGGTTTGTCTCTTAATCCTAAGAAATCCCATTTTGCTATGAAAGAAGGTAAGATTTTGGGTCATATAGTGTCGAAGGAGGGAATCAAAGTTTCCTCAAAACGAGTTGAAGCTATAGACACAATTAATATTCCTAGGAACATAAAATAAATTCAATCTTTTTTAGGAAAGATAAACTTTTTGAGAAGATTCGTTCTCAATTTTGCTGAAATAATTAAATTGATTACAGACATGTTGAAGAAGGACAATCAAGTGAAATGGACCACCGAAGCTAAATCATCATTCGAACGAGTTAAGAAAGCTATAAGCGAAGCACCAGTGTTGGCCAACCCAAACTATACTAAGGAATTCTTGATCTTCTCTTTCGCTTCTGAACATACTATGGCAGCAATGCTCCTGCAAAAGAATGAAGAAGGCTTCGAGCAACCGTTAGCCTTTTTTAGTAAAAGTCTTAGGGATGCAGAATTAAAATATGATATACTTGAAAAACAAGCTTACACAATGGTGAAAGCTCCCAAATCTTTCAGGACATGTGTGTTTCATTCCAGAGTAATCGCATACGTGCCAACGAGCACTGTCAAAGACATCTTGGTTCAACCAGATAGTGATGGAAAGAGAGGTCGGTGGTTCGCTAAAATTCAAGAATTCGATCCAGAAGTGAAAGCAACCAAGCTAGTCAAAGGTCAGGGCCTGGCGAAATTGTTAGCCGAATCAAATTTCAGGGCGCTCGAGATAAACCACCTGGAATCACATGGATATATCCCTGATATAGAGGAACTTGATGACCAAACCCCTAGGATCTAGATCGAAGATAAGTTTTCTTCCTCTTCTTGGTATTGTGATATTGTTTCATACATCCATACCCTTCAGTGCTCGAATGACATGACTCCATCCAAGGCAAGAAATCTGAAGCTGCACGCAATTAAATATTGTATTATTGATGGCCAACTGTACTAGAAGGATCCTCTAGGTTTCTTGTTAAGTTGCTTAATACATTCTGAAATAGAAGGCGTCATAAATGAATTTCATGAAGGGGTGTGTGGAGGACACCATGCCTGGAGGGAAACAACCTACAAGATTTTAAGAGCTGAGTATTATTGGCCAAAATTATTTACTGATGTGAATGCCAAGGTCAGAGCCTGCAACTCTTGCCAGCTGCTCTCTGGTAAGCAAAATCTCCCTACACTACCTTTAGTTCCGGTCAAAACATAAGTTCCCTTTCAACAATGGGGTCTAGATTTGATTGGAGAAATTCATCCGTAGTCGAGTGCCCAACATAAATGGATTTTAACCGCTACCGATTACTTCACGAAGTGGGTCAAATCCATTCCCACTCAGAATGCTATAGATTCAGTGGTAATAAACTTCTTGGAAGAGAACATCCTATCGAGATTTGGTTTTCCTCGAAAAATAGTCACTGACAACGCCCAAACTTTCAAATCTATGGCAATAGTCAATTTCTACCAAAAATACAACATCGTGTTAGGACATTCTACAACTTACTATCCTCAGGGGAATGGGTTGGTCGAATCATCCAACAAGATCCTGATGACTATAATAAAAAAGGTGTTGACAGAAAATAAGAAGCCTTGGCACGTTCACTTGAAATACGCCTTATGGGCGAATCGAATTGGCACCAAGAAATCAATAGACATGCCCCATTTTCAAATGGTGTATGGTACTGACATCGTCCTTCCTATGAATCTCACTCTCCTTGTGATGAATCTTTGGCAAGACGTAAATGAACAGCCAAATAACATTACAAGAAGGATAAATCAAATAATCAAAGTCCAGCAAAATAGGGCCGAAGTAGATGACAAACTTCAGAAGTATGAAGATAATATGAAGGCTCTTTTTGATAAAAGGACTAAAGATAGGGAGTTTCTACATGGAGATCTAGTTTTAAAGTGGGATGCTAGAAAAGAAGATGCAGGGAAACACGACAGTTTGACCATCTTTGGTTCGGTCCATTCAGGATTGCAGCTATCGAAGGGAAAAATTCCTTCTTACTGGAAAACCTCGACGAAAAAATTCTCAACGCTTCTATCAACGGGTGTTACCTAAATTTTTTTATGCAATAATCTTATTTCAGATGTCCATTGTATATACCGGTTTCGGTTTCCATGTTTCGGTTTGCAATTTTATTTTTCTTTTGTAAATTATCCAAATTTTATTTTTACTGTAAATAAACCAGGTTTACTTGATATAATCAAAACAAACATACAAAAACATATATACCACATATCATTTCTATTTTGCGGAATTTTCTGGCGTGTCCCATTTTTTGTTCTAGTGCAGAATACTTACTGTCAGTCAATGAGATAAAGATATATCAGGACATTTACTTTCTACCAAACATGTGATAAACCAATGATTTACTTGATTGAAAATATAAAGGAATTCTGAGGTATGAACTCATACCCCACTAGTCCAAGATAAAATTTCAAAGAAATCTTATTGAATGTAAAGGGTTTTTTTACTCATATAGATATTGTCACTTGATCAAAGATCAGAGAAGTATGAAATTACAACTTAATTCTGAAACCTTCTCTGAATTAAATAAAAAGAAAAGGAAAAATAATAATAAAAAGGGGTTTAAAAAGAAAAGTTGGATAATTGAGAAACGAACTTGTGTGGAAATGAGATTCTTTTGCATCATACCCTCCGAGTCCTCGTTTTGTTTCATTTTTCCTATCCCCAAGATTTTATTGTCTCTTGATTTTCACTTTCTTTCCTCAAGTCTTCATGGAAAGAAAGAATTTTTCCCCGACTTTGAAAACTTAAAAACATATCTTCAAAACGGGATTAGGCGAAAATATTTATGTTCCTCTGATTTTAACTGAAAGAAAGTATGTTTGCTAATCCTGATAACTTTAGCTCTCCTATCTGGTTTCAAATTGACTAATTTGCTCAAGGTTGATCCCCGAAATTCAAAACCCCTATAAAATCTTCCCTATAGGCGAAGATGTATTGAAGATTGGAAGAAAATTAGTTTTAGAGTATACTTAAAAATTATGACAGACCTTTCTTTTAAAGATTTGAAGCAGATATCATCCTTTGTATGATGCATATAGATTGATTTCCCCCACTTCAAAATATCAAAAATATAAGACAGATGGTGAAAGGAAATTCATAATCTGATTGCCCCCATCTAGTCCAAGAAAAATGGTGAAAGGAAATTCGAAATTTGATTGCCCCCATTTTGTCCTAAAAGAGATGATGAAAGGAAATTCATATAATGATTGCCCTCATCTCAACAAAATGAAAAAGTGCTAATTGAAGTGGTGAAAGGAAATTCAATGGGAGAGGTAGATAACTTCACCGAGGTACTGAACAGGTTCGCTGGCAGTGAAGCAATGTCTATGATATTTGTATGACTATCATATATATCTACATGACATACTCTGACATCTAGTTTTCTTTTCGGTAATATTTACATTCTGAACCAATGAGGGATTCTATAACGCCCTGTTTCCCTCAGTTTGTAAAAATAACTGGACTGGCCAAGAACTATGGCAAACTCATAAATGTGAATATGTGATGTAAATGGACCTTGAGGAAAAGGTCAATGAATGTGAATAACATTATGAATTTTATTGCAGGACTGTTGAGAGGGGATGTGCAGAAAAATAGACCACGATGGCAGTGGAAGGCACCTGGAAAGGTGGCGTTAACTTCCACCGAGAATTAATACCGTATTTGGACTTCACTGGCCCGGAGAACCAAAAGCCGCTCGCTGGCCCCGAATTAAATGTCTCGCAGACTGGTAGGTTGATGGATCATCAGGAGTTAATGAGGGATGGGGAGGTGAACTGCCCATCCGTAGAGCCATCATGACTGACCAGTGCGAGGGAAATCGCGCCACACACAACCTCGCAAGAGGATAAGGCGTGGGGTAGAAGCGATTGGGGGACAGACACGAGGGGAGGAAGGGAACTCTGGCAATACACAGAGTGAGTGATAGCAGAGAGGAAGGAGAGTAACCTTCGCTCCTGGTCACTGGCAAACAGAGACGTAGTCTCATAACATCGTGGTCTCATCTCGGGGGTGGCTAGTGGTAAATCCGCTGGGAGTCGCTGAGCCTACAGTTGGGTGGAAACGGACACCCCTCTCAGCAGTTGCTTGACCCCTGGTGTTAATTCTGATAAGTGTTTTGCCTCTCGCATCTTGAAATATATATATATGTTTATTCTGATGATTATGCCCATAAGCTGTGAAACTGTGAATGATTTCATTGTAAGAAGGTCTGTTTGATGTTTTGATCAATACTGGTAGATGCATGTTTATAATGGAAGGACTACGTATGGCTTATGTCTTCATAAATCACTATTTATATGCTTACCAACATAATTCAGACCGCGTGTCTGATTCGTGGGAGAAAGGTACCCCTTATATGCCTCAGATAATACCCTGGGTAAAAACCTCCCCATAGAGATACCCTCCTTGAAAATCCCATCAAGAACCGGGAAAGAGAATGTGAAGGTGCAAGGCCTTAGTAACCTTGCACAAAGAGGAACGACCCTCTTGAAAAAACCGAGATCGCAGCATAAGGATGAAGTATCGAATCGACGGACGAGATCCCGTCGGGAGATCTGTGGTCACTCACGACCGTCAGATTGGAAGGAGAAGATAGAGTGTCATCCGATACAAAGTTTTGGAAATTGGTTCTGCACTAGGTTTTAGCTCAATAGTAAAATCAAGCTCCCTCTCAGGAGGTAACCCTAGAACCTCGTTCGAAAAAACATCCTTAAATTCTGACAATACCGGGCACTGATTTAATGAGGGTCGCTTCCTTTCATTCACTGCTTCCACTACATAAAGTCAACACCCTTGCCTCAAACATCGCTTAACCTTCATAGTTGAGATAAAGCGTAAAGACACCTTTCTCCATACACCCTGGATCTCTACTGGCCTTCCTTCATCGTCAACACAGAGCACCCTTTTTGTGAAACAATCCACCAAAGCTCGATGAGCTTCTAACCAATCCATTCCAATGATTAGGTCATATTCCCCAAGAGCAGTGACGTATACCTTCAACTTTGTAGTACACACTCCTAGGTCTACTATACAATTATCAACACTAGGTCCTACCACTTGTTTTTCCCCCAAAGCCATCTCGACTTGTTTAAATTCATCGTGCTCGTAGGCTGCCAACCCACTCTTTTTTAATGGAGATGGTGAAATGAAACTATCTGTCGAACCAGAATCAAATAAAATCTTAACATTGATATGATTTAGCGTACCTAATGACTACACCACCGTGGATCGATATTTGGCCTGGCGATTATTAACCGCTGCGTAAATATGGTGGCTACTACTTACTCTTCCCATTGGGGCCTTTCCTTCTCTATGCACAAATCCTGATTGTAACTTTGGGCAGTCACGCTGGTAATGGGGTCCTCCACATCCCCAACAGGTAACATGAGATTGAACCTGCGCATTATTCTGTGACTGTCTCTGAAATGAGTTCCTTCCCCTGGAACCCCTGCCCCTGCTAATTGTTCCCTGAAATGGCCGTGGACCTGCCTGTGTCGTTGGTGATGAACGAGATGCTGCACTCACTGCCATTGAAATCTCTGCGGCTACTGTCTTTGGTGCGACTCTGTTACCATATGGAGGTGGCTTTGAGCCCCCTCCCTTGGGAAATGTCCTAGGGGCCTTCCCCACGAATCCAGGATGATGCAGAAAGGTCAGTCTCGTACCTCCGGTTAAGTTCATGTGTTCCTCCGCATAATGCGCATTTTCCACAGCTTCCGCTACTGAAGACGATTTCCACATCTGCACCATAGCTCTTATCTTAAGGTTTAGCCCATAGACAAAGCGTTCTCCCTGTCATTGGTCATTATCCATATATGAAACATACTTGACCAATTCCATAAACCTAATCTCATATTCCTCTACGATATTGTTTCCCTATACTAGAGCATGAAATGCCCCTACCTGTTGTTCCTCATAGTAAGCTGGCAGATATCTCGTTCAGAACCTCTCCTCGAAGAGTTCCCAAGATACAGTGTCTGGGGTAAGATGCAGTTGCCTCTCCAGGTTACCCCACCAATTCAAGGTGTTGTCTCTTAACTGAAAAATCGCTATCTTCGCCTTTGAGGTGGATGCATAGTCCCTTAAGGCAAAACACCTTGTCATGCCTTCCAACCATGCTTCTGCGCATTCACTGGTGCGACCCCCAGCAAACTCCGAAAGTTTGATCTTCTGCAGTTCTCTAGTGATGTCTTCGGGTGGAGGTCCTCCCCCTGAATCCATCGACGCTTCTGCATTACCCATTCTAGATGGTGGGGGTTCCACTTCGATCCCTGCTAGTTGTCACCCCTTTAAAGTCTCATTTATGGCCTCCAAAGAGCGCAGCATGAGAGCTAGTTCCAACGATGGTGGTGGTGGCACTGGTGGTGTTGGCGGTGCCTGCTACGATGCTCCTCTGCCTCGATTCCCTCAAGTCCTAACCATCCTATATGATTTAACCTACATCAACCAAAGTTGTCAGGGTGAGTTCAAGGATGTTTCTCATTGCGCAACTTAACTAGAAAACAGGGTTAGGCATAAGTTCCTTTTTACTTGTCTGTAAACATACATTACTCTCTTTAGGGGGGTGGCTAGGTTAGGGCTAAAGCGTCTAATCTTGATTTCTTTGCCTAGGAAAACTATTGACTCCCTTGCCCGGTAGCTATGCTAGCACTGTACCCCACTCGCTAATTCCTTTAACTTACCTGCCTAGTGTGCATGAAGCCCCCTCCCTCTTATCTCGTTCTAAGTCCTTAACCTTTCGCTAAAAACAATCTAATTAATCACTTTAATTAGTCGCATCCACGTTCCTTGACGCCATTCCTGAGCTAGACACAACTAGCATCTACCAATCTCCTTTACACTATCAGTGTGAGGAAAGTAAATCAAAGGAAGTTGTTCCTCCTTCCTTAAGCATGGATTATAAATTTTAAATATAATTAAACATAATTTTAATTATAAATAAATTTAAAACATAATTAATTAATTAAAACATGATCAATTAATCATAAAACACAATTAATTAATCATACAACTTAAACTCTAAATTAACTATATGTAATTTAAATTATATTCTGTTTATTAAAAATTAAAATTGAACATTAAATTAAATTATATTTAAAATTTAACATTAAATTAAAATTTAATAGTTTAAATTTAATATTACTATAAAATTAAAACATTTAAAATTTTAACATTGAATTTAAATTAAAACCTTAACAATTTAACCAAAATGAATAAATTAAAAAAAATAAAAAT
>JZKD02S1740720.1:37115-62151 GCA_000966675.3 Picea glauca | reverse complement strand
TTGTAATTATACCTCCTAGTCTCCTATATATACCAAGGAGACATTTTCATTTTGAATCATCTTGTACTTGAACATATAAGTGGGGTAAAAGGAGGTTGCCCCCTCAAAGAGGCTTATTATCTGAAAGTATCTCTTTTTCAAGGCGTTTAGTACTTTTTCTGAGGTTTTTTTATGCTATATTGATATTTGGTTCTTAACACAAGGGATATTACATAAAACATTCCTTTCTTTTCAAAGTTTTAAAGAAATATGGATTCTCTGCGGAATTCATAGATTGGATTAAAGCATGCATTGACTCCCCATGGATAGCTCCTATGATAAATGGTCGCTCGACACAATTCTTCAAAACAAACTGAGGACTTAGGTAGGGTTGCCCTCTATCTCCCTCATTATACATTCTTATGGCAGATTCTCTAAGTTGGAAACTTGAGCTAGAACGCAGAATGGGGCACCTCCTTGGTCTTCAAATCGTCCCACGTGTTAAAGAATTCAACCATTCACAATTTGTCGATGACACTCGTTTACTTGGAGTCTCCTCCCCTATCATAGCCAGAAGGTTCAAGCGGGTGTTGGACAATTTTCTAGCAGCTTCAGGTGGGAAAATTAACAACAATAAAAGAAAAATATATGGTTGGAATATCTCGGGTCATCATCAGGATATAATTTCCAAAATACTTGGTTTTCCACTAATTGTAAATTGGAAATCCTTTAAATACCTTGGCATGCCTATTTTTCTCAACATTGCATCCTCACAAGATTGGAAAACAATGTTGGATAAATTGACTAGCAGAATACAAAGTTGGGGCGCCCGTTGGTTAAATCCAACAAGTAAAATTGTTCTTCTAAAATTTGTTTTATTTGCTCTAACTATTTTTCAGTGTGTGGAATTATTGGCCCCTAAAGGAGTTCTTGAAAAAATCTCATGGACTCTATGAGGTTTCCTTTGGGAAGGGGGGGAAAAACACCAAAAAAATTCACCTCATAAATTGGTCAACAGTTTGCCAACCAATTGGTAAAGGAGGATTGGCCATTCACAACCCTGCTCCAATGAATATCGCATTAGGGAAAAACTGGTCTGGCGTCTCATCACATGCCCTCTAGACTGGTGGAAGCAAGTCATTATATTCAAATATTTTATCTCCTCTTGACTTCGCTATCTAGTTGGCCCTCTCCCCTCCTCTAGTGGCTCCCCAATTTGGAAATTACTAAAGGCGGTTGCTCCTTTGATTCAATTCAACCTTTCTTGGGATCCAGGGAATGAAGCTCTCATCCATGTCTAGACAGATAGTATATTAGGCAAGGCCCCCTTGTATAAAAATGAATCTCCATCTCCTCTTAAACTTGGGTTCACATTCAATGGCTACTGCAAGCTTCAAGACTTCACTAATTGGACAGCTAACAGTAAATGGAAATCCTGGAAATCTCTCTCGTCCCTTGAACAACTTCTCCCCCTTAATCCCACCCTATATAATTAGTTAGTTGGATGTGCTCCCATTGATTTTCATCTTAAAGACTCTTGGTGTTTGGGAGTTGCACACTACTCAGTAAAATTGGGATTTGTCTCCTGAGCTTGTTGGCCCTGATGCTGGATTGATCATATGTCTAACAACAAATCAATTTTCTTGTCGAGCTACTCCCTCTTGGCCAAGATCCACATGGCCACATGGTATAATGTATAATCAAAACAACAAGACAAGAGCCACATGGCCTCCCTCCCAAGAAGCTCATGTAACCCCCTCTTCTCCATAAAATCAATTATGGGTAAATAAAATAATAATAACAAGACTTATCCCCTCAAGCCCCCTCTCTCGTGGAATCATAGCCCCCTATCTCTCTTGTCCTTGTCGGTCTTGCATCCAGCAGTGTATTTTATTAATGTATAGGAAGTGTTACATTTCCTAGGCACTCTGGCCCATTTTCAACTTTATCGGCTCATCATCCTAAGTCATATTTACATAATACATTATAGTTTATAAGGGTTAGAACCCAGATTTTACATATTGTCACAAAGGATTCCATCCAGAATCTGCATGCATGAAAAAAAAATAGATCTAATGTCTAAAATACTTCATCAAAACAACCTTGGAGATCGCATCCCTGAGGGTGCCAAGAAGAAGAAGCCAAAAGATCAGAATCCCAAGAAAGGAAATTCAATCCATGCCTTGACTTCCATCAACTCTTCTCCTGATGCTTGGATCGTAGATTCATGAGCATCACATCACATGGTTGTCTCAAAAGCAGTCTATTCTTCATTGGATGCATGAAAAGGTCCTCCTATTCTGATGGGGGACAACTCTTCAGTCAAAGTCACCAACAAAGGAAGGATTGAACTCACCAACGAAAGCTTTGATAATGTGTTGCACGCTCCCAAACTTTCTGTCAATCTTCTCTCCATGTATTAGATGACGAATTCTGACACCAGAAAGAAATTCATATTCACACCAAATTTTGTGGACATATATGACATGCAAACCAACTCCAGGGTTGCTACTAGTGAGGTAAATCATCAGTCTAGATTGTATACATTTTCTGAATTCATTGAACCAAATTTTGCTTTACTGCTTACTCATGCTGATGAAAGCAGTAGGATATGGCACTAAATTTTTGGACATTTGAATTTCATATAGATGCAACAACTTAGCAAGAAAATATTGGTTGATGATCTACTAGACATCCATTTCTCCAAGGGAGTATGTGAGGGATGTGTTCTTGAAAAACACCCTCAAGAGAAATTCAACAAAGGAAAGTCCCAGAGAGCTTCCACACCTTTAGATCTGATCCATAATTACCTCATGGATCCTTTATGCATCCATCTATCAGCAAAGAGAGGTTTGTTCTCATTTTTTGTTGATGATTTCTCACGTTTTACATGGATTTACTTTCACAGGAAAAAATCCAAGGTCTTTCAACACCTCAAAGATTTCAAAGCCCTGGTTGAGACATAGTCTAGAAAGAAGATCAAAGTCCTCCGACCTGATAATGGGGGAGAGTATGTCAATTATGAGATCCATAATATTTTCCATGAAGAAGGGATTCAGTTGCAGCACACAATTCCCTATACTATGTAGCAAAACAAAGTTGTTGAGCAGACAAACACATCTCTAAAGGAGATGGCATCTTGCATGTTGCATGCAAAGTCACTACCACGGAGACTATGGGCCGAAGCACTTAATTGTGCAACACACATCCAAAATAGATCTCCCCATAGATCTGTCAAGGATAAGACTGCCTACGAGGCTTGGAGCGGCCTCAAACTGGAAGTGACCCACTTTCACATTTTCGGTTCACGTGCATTGGCCCAGATTACCTCTAAAAAGAGGAAGGTAATTGATCCACAAATCACTGAGTGTATTTTTGTTGGATACCCCAATGGTGTGAATGGATATAGACTTATTGATCTTTCCTCGAACCAGCTCATCATTGAGAAAAATGTCCAATTCGAGGAAAGTGTTTCGCATGTACCTCAACAACCGGATGTAGAAACCTTCATTCTTCCACCTGTCTGAGATGATGAGCATGCACATGCCAACTCTTGTTCAAACGAAAGTTATGATTTATAGGACTCACATGATTCAGATATAGGGTCAGTACATTCAGATGCAGAGTCAGAGCATCCAGATGCAGTTGCAGAGCCAGAGCAGAGGCCCAAGTGGGCACATACTCCTCTTCAAGATGCAGGGGATCTCATTGGTGATCCAGCTGAGACTAGGAGGACTCAATATGATTTCGAGGAGCCTCCTATTTCACTCACTGCCACTGAACCATTTCCCTCCAGGCATATTTTCTTGATTCAGTCTTTAGATCCACAGTATTATGGCGAGGCTGCTAGAAATCCCTTTTGGGAATCCACCATGCAGGAAGAGTACACCTCCCTCCTCGAGATCCAAACTTCGGATCTAGTTCCCCTTCCTTATGGGAGGAAACTTGTCAGATGCATATGGTTCTACAGGACCAAGAGCATAACTGATGGACATATTAGGAGATACAAAGACAAACTTGTTTCCAAATACTTTCAACAGGTGCATGGTATTGACTATGATGAGATCTTCACTTCAATAGAAAAGATGGATTCCATACGATTGGCACTTTCCATTGAAGCAGCCAAGGGATGGGAAGTCCATCAGATGGATGCGAAGAATGCATTTCTTCACGGTGATCTCTATGAGGAGATCTATATGGAGCAGCCCCAGGGATTTATGCAAGACTCATCTTTGGTCTGTTGATTGAAGAAGTCCCTTTATGGCCTCAAGTAGGCTCCGAGGGCATGGTATGCCAAGATGGACTCCTACCTGTTGTCACAAAACATTGTACATTGTAAATCAGACATGAATGTCTACATCCTCAGGATGACTGATTCACTTCTACTCTTAGTTATGTATGTTAATGATTTGATGATCACTGATTGCTCGAATTCAACGATTGTTGCAGTCAAGAGGATTCCACATGACAGGTTTTTGATGAAAGACATGGGTCTTCTACACTTCTTCCTTGGACTCGAGATCAATTAGGATGCATCAGGAATCAAACTATCTCAGGCCAAGTATGCACGAGATCTCCTTGAGAGATTTCACATGACAGAATGCAAGTTTTCTCCAACTCCTTTCCTATCAGGAGTCAAAATTGAGGATAGTGGGGACACTCCATTGGTTGAAAACACACTCTACAAACAACTAGTGGGGTTCTTCTTGTATCTCACACACTCCAAAACATACCTCTCCTATGCAGTTGGTGCAGTTTCCAGGTTCATGCAGGAGCCGCATGAGCTACATTGGAAGGCTGCAAAGCATATCCTTCGATACATACAGGGCACCATCACCTTTGGGATTCATTATGCAGCAGACTCTACATTAGATCTCATTGGGTTTACTGATTATGACTGGGCTAGTGATAGGACTGATCACAAGTCCACATCTGGTTACTCACTTAGTCTTGGTTCTGGGCCTATATGTTGGTTGAGCAAGAAGCAATTTGTGATTTCTCTATCTTCAGTTGAGGCAAAGTACAAAGGGGTAGTTAACATAACCATTCAGACTATGTGGCTACAACATTTTCTCACTGAGTTGGGCATTCAATTTCATTGGCCTGTCATCATCTAGTGTGACAACTAGAGCACTCTGAAGTTTTGTAGAGATCTACTTCAGAGGCAACGAATGAAGCACATCAAGATCCACATGCACTACATCCGGGACTTAGTACATGAGGGGTTCATTGACCTACAATTATGTCCTTCAACAGAATAGATGACAAACATCTTTACCAATAACTTCACCGAGTAGAAGTTCCATTCTCTGCGAAGTCATCTTGGAGTGAAGGACACAGTTGCCTAGCAACTGTCAGTTCTTCTTTTTACATACATTGTACCTTGAGGGGGGGGTTTCCCATGAGGTTTTCCCTCTTTCCTCGCTTTATTTCATTGTATCTTTTGTATTTGGGTACCTAACATGACCTCGCTGTCGGGACCCATTCTTTATTTTCGCCATAGTGATGTTCAGGGGGGGGTGTTGGAGTTACTTCACACACAACCAGGATTTTTTTTCCTATGGTTTTTCCTTGTTTTTTAGTCATTATTAGTCATTTATCCAATCTCCTATTTTTTAGGATAGAATATTCCACCTAGAGAATATTCTCTTTAGTTGACACTTCAGTTTGACTAGTTGAGTTGAGTCTAGATGTTGCATTGGTTTTATCACCATACAACATTGGGATCATCACCATGTTAAGGCACACTTTCCTTGGTTTCATCACTATACTAACGCATTACCCATGATTCCCTGATCTAATCCTCACTACACTCTGTTTCAGTCAGTTAACTAAATATTGGTTGACTAGTTAACTCAGCTAGGTGGCAGTTCACTTCCATAACTGCCTGAGAGACTAGACTAGGTGGCAGTTCACTCTCCTAACTGCCTGAGAGACTAGACTAGGTGGCATTTCACTACTGTAATTGTTGGTGTGTGTCCATATCACTCTAGACCACCACTATGGTGCACTGGTTTTTCTCTAGTGCACATTGGTTGAGTTATACAGAATATATCACGTGTAAATTATTCATTATTCATTACAGTTAATGAGAATCCTTCCATTCTTTCTCTCTTGATTCTTCTTTCTTAATTTCTCTCTACAAATTTGTGTAGTATTTTCTATCTAGATCTATTATGTGCAAGTTCAACACATTTACAAGTCAAAGGTTGAATTTTGGTCAAAATTGATTTTTGTGGTCAAAGTTGAAATTTTAGGTTTTCTAGCTTGTTCTAATCATTGAACCTTTTTTATTCAGTTTCTAACCTCTTTTTGTCAATATGGTGTCTCGTTTCAGATGATAAGACCAACTGAACGATACTACAAATTTCAAAGGTATGCACTTGTATATTCTTTTGAAGTTATATCATCCAACAAAGCATGAGTGTATTTGTAGGGGATGTACAAGAGACCTTGTCCAAGTAGTGAATTCACTACATTCAGAGGAACAAGTGCACCCTCCCTAGCAGTGAAGACTCCAGGTTTGATTATTTAAAATTGAGATGTCTCTAGTTGTTATGGCATTATTATCATCTTATGTTGCATCCTGATCTATTGAATTTGTAATCGTTATACTAACCCCTTAATACTAGAGATACATTTGTTGATCTCCTCTCTAGGAGATGTTCTTGTTCTTATGTAAATTCTTATTTCTTAGGATATGAATTTGATCTCCTTTAAGAGATGTTCTTGGTTACTGACCTAGACTCCAGGTGGGATATCTTCCATATAGGATACCATGGAGATTTTGTTGTTCTTGTTTCTTGTTTCCGGTAGGTCATAAGAGATCAATTTGAGAGGGATTTGGACTCAGAGGGAGTAAGTGATGAAGAAGAATCCAACATGGTTTCATGACACTTTGCAGAATGCAAAGGGGCATGCAGTAGACAAAAGCGTGGTCCAAGGATTCTCTCAAATAGAGGGAGTTGATTTCAGAGTTTGCAATGAAGTATCTTGACCGGATCAGAAGTGTGGTTGACACAAGATGAGACCTTCAGTGAGGAGACTGAAGAGGTTTAGCATGATGGATAGGAACTCCATGGCCACACCTATGATGACACATTTGATGAAGTTGTGTGACGAGATAGACATTTAATTTTCAAAGAGCACCTTGTGTCAGTATATGGTTGAGCCCTGACCATATTATTGGGTTACAAAACAAAATGCAGGTACCTATGTTGTGGTACAGATAGATTGATTGATCTCCAATGATGAAGTATGACTGCCAGAATATTATACAATTTTTGGATTAGAAGTGCAGAAGATAGATCTAGCAACTGGGGTGCTACTTCAGCTTGGGATCGAGCAGGATTTCCAGATGTAACAACCCCTCTGTTACATCTAGGAAAGTGAAACATATAAAGTAATTTGTTTTTTACATTAAGAAATTAACATCAACACACAATCACAAAAGTGCCTAATCAACAACATCATAAGTAAAAGCAGTACCGGCTACTCATCAAGGAAACCACTAACTATACATTCAACACGTTAGTGAAGGATAGCGACACAAGCATAAATAGCGTAGCAGATTAGCACATCAATATTATCTTGAAATAAATTATGACAACTTTCTATCAGACAATGAATAAAAACGATTACCCTCCCAACCTACCCTACCAGGTTAGGACCTCCAAGACACATAAGCAACTCTCAAGCCCATGTTCTAATTTATTTTAACCATTTAAGGTCTAAGGGCTGGCAACTTCTCTAAGGAACAAGGAGGTGTCTAAGTCCAAACTAACTATGCTAAATCAACAACATCAAA
Source organism: Picea glauca (assembly GCA_000966675.3). Taxonomy (NCBI): domain Eukaryota; kingdom Viridiplantae; phylum Streptophyta; class Pinopsida; order Pinales; family Pinaceae; genus Picea; species Picea glauca. The sequence goes on along the minus strand of JZKD02S1740720.1, from coordinate 54,365 downwards.
GATAAACAATTTCATCAATCCATCAATCCTAAACCACAATTAAACATGGCATGCGAGTAATCATTATCATAACACATCATAGACCACATTAAATCGAAGGCGCAAAAGAATTTATCAGTTATATCTAAGGCGCAAATCCAAATCACAATATGCAATCATTCGTCATAATAAATTTTCATTTCGCACAATAAGACTAATATCTAAAACTATCATTCATGACATTAAATTTCATTCGCGCAAGAAGTCCAATATCTAAACATCATACATTACATTATATTTCAGTGCGCGCAAGGAATTTAATTACTCAACTAGTCATACATCACATTATTTAATTGCACACAAGAATTCTTTTTAATTAATCCATCATTTACACATCAACAATTCAAGACGTATGAGATATCGATTTTATTTCACAAGGTGCAAGAGAATACAATTAATAAATCAATCATACTTCAATAATATTTTAAGGCGCAATAGTAACCAAATTCTAATCCAATCAGGCAACACCAATATTCAATGGTGCAACAGTAATCTGGTTATTAATCCATCATACATTTACAAATTTAATGGCGCAAGTAATAGTTGTTAATTCAACATACATCAACAATATTCTTCATAACGCAAGCAGTCCAGTGATTAAACAAAGCAAATGAAATGACAGTGAAATGGAAATAACAATCTAAATCAGGGAAGTAACAATGAAATGGAAATAACAATCATCTAGTATCCACATTATTCTAATGATTATTCTAATATCCATATTATTCAATTGTTTAATACTGGAAATAACCATTAAATGGAATTACAATTATTCTAAATAATTAACTGATTCTATGCAATACCAAGCAATCACAGAGATATCTTTACTAAAATTGATGACCGAAAGGCATAGAAATCACTGAGATCCTTAGAATTCAAAAGAGGATTTTAAAATCCATTAAACAATTTTGAGGATACATTCAAATCACAGAGGTTACTCCTGTAATTTCGTTGAGGGTAAAACTGAATTCTCGGAGGTTAAAAAGAGATATTTTAGTGTGTGATTTGATCAACAAAGAAGATGGAAATAAGGGAAGGCAGAGTGCAAGGAAAAAGGGAAAACACCTGGAGGATTTACAAGAAAACGTTGGGTGAATCTTCATCAATAAAAATGCATAGAAAAGGGAAAACTCTGGGCAATGGATTGATCACGGTGTTCTAAAATTCCCTCGGGAATACTTAGAGATAAGTAGTAGAAAATTGTGTGGGTATCCTCCACCAAATCGCAGGGAAATACAACACCAAAAACGAAGAGATATGTGGTCGAAATCGAGTGGGTTTCCTCCACCAAAACGCAAGGAAATGCAAACAAAAAAATGCAGAGAAAGGTGTTGAATCAAGTGGGTTTCCTCCACTGAAACGCATGGAAAAAATAACACCAAGAAAAATGCAGAGACGGGTTGAATCGAGTGGGTTCCTCCACAAAAACGCAGGGAAATGCAAACACAAAAACGCAGAGACAAGTGTCGAATCGAGTGGGTTTCCTCCACCGAAACGCATGGAAAAACTAACACCTAAAAACACCCAGAGACATGGGTCGAATCGAGTGGGTTCCTCCACCAAAATGCATGGAAAACTAACACCCAAAAACGTAGAGACATGGGTTGAATCGAGTGGGTTTCCTCCACCAAAACGCATGGAAATACTAACACCAAAAAAATTGCAAAGACTGAATGGTTATATTAGCTGTATAAGCAAGGAAAACGATGGGTGAATTAAGAATAAAACGCTGAATGAAATACCAAATATAATTGCAGAGCCTAAATGGTTATATTCGTTGTATAAGAAAGGAAAACGATGGGCGAATCAAGAATAAAACGCTGAGTGAAATAAGGTAAGAGCGTTGAGTAAAAAGATATAGTCTATGAGTGATGAGTGGTAAAATAACTGAGTAACTGGTGACAAATTGTTGAGTAGTAAGGGAATATTTCATTGTGTCAAAGAAGGGAGGCAACACAGACAAAACCAATTAATTTCAGAGCTTTGTTCGCTAGGGAGAAACGATTTACATAGGCAAGGATCAACCCATTAAAATTCAGCACGAGGGTTTTGCCATGAAAGAAAAAAAAAACAATCCAATAAGCCATGATAAAAGCATAAGGCAGGGAGAATTTCTCATGGAGAAACGAACACAAAAAAAAAAAAAAAACATCATCGTAACTACATGCTTAATTTAAATCTTAGTAAAAAATTTAAAACCTTGAATAAATTTTACCAGCAATGCACATGGAATAGAATTAAACTACATTTTAAATTGAAACTTAATGAGCTCAATCTCAATTTAATATTACCATAACCAGAGGCGAAGAATCCACAGTTGTTATTCCGCGCTTGCGCTCCCTCCTGTCTCTCGCTTGCTAACTGTGAAGACCCCATCAGTACCTCTCAGCCAACACTAGGGGTACTCTTCTTCTCCCTTAGCCCCCCCCGAGCCACAAAGGGGCCATGCAAACAAAACCAGAGAAAAATTTAGCTCCCATCTCGCCTCGCAAGGTTGAGCTACCACTCTTTTTTTTTATCTAGGTATCCCAACTCTCAAAAGAAAAATTAGTCAAACAAGTTTCGGCAACATAACTTTACGCATACCAGTCATGATCGTTTCCTCTTCTCAGCCATTACTTTTATAGAATTTTTCTTAGTGACCACTTGCCATTTGCACGTTTAATGTGTTTTATTAAAAATTAATTAGAAAATTCTCTCCCCCGTACACTTGTCACCCGTTCCCTTAGTCACATAAACAATTCACTTATTTAATTTAATTAAATGTCAAATTTCCTCACCCATCCGTAAAGCGCTCCCAAAATCACTCCTAGATGTCCCTTTATTCCCTCTATTTCCTTTTTAATGACTGACGCCTTTCTAAAACTTAGTTGTGTTTAATTTAGGAAAGTTATTTAGTTAGATTAGACTAGATTCCTTTATATGCTTCCACATTCCTTTTTACATTTATTTCCTTTCTTATCTTAGTTCCAATTTGGTATTCTTTTGCACATATTTATATAATTAAATCTTTAGACATAAATTTTTACTCTTTCAATTGCTAACTTGATTTTTATTCATTCCCCACCATTTATTAAATTTATAATTTAACTTCTTTAGTCTTCTTACCCACTTTAAACTTAGGCTCAAATTTTTAAACTAGGTTTAGATTTATTTTTTTAGGGGATTTTATGATTAATAAAAATTACTCATTAAATAATTATTTTAAGTCCAACAATGTCAAAACAAAAAAAAATTGTTTTCTAGGTGCCTAGGTTCATTAACTCACCTTTATTAAAATCGTGACATGCCCTTCAAGATGCACTCCGTGCTCCAAGGGTGCCACTTGTCTTTATTCAAGTTTTATTTATGTGACGTGCCCTTCAAGATGGACTATGTGCTCCAAGGGTGTCACTCGTCTTTGATTGATTTTGGTAGTTGTCCAACCCTTGGATTCAATACTCCATCAGGTGACCTTGTGAGAGACTAAGGGCCTATAAGGAATAAGGACTCTGCCTTATTGCGCGCCCCTTAGAATCTTTGTGAGCAACTGTCTCAGTCTGCCCTCACGACATCGTGGATCTGTCGAACTACGTAATCGTTAACCTACAACTCGAGCCACGACAAGAGTGCTAGTAGGTTGTGGTAGGGTTGCTGCCACACATCTCCCTCAATATATGGTTGTTGTGCATGGACCCTTTACTCCTTATGTGATTCTGATTAGAAAGAAATCAGCATCCTGCATCCATCAACGAAACCTGTCAACGATCCATAAACAACATCATAATATACCTGATCATATATCACATATGCATAAACATAAATACCCAAACCATATACAGTGCACTCCCTGACTCGATCTGGAGTCCAAGGAGGTCCATTCATTCCATCAACATCCTCAATCAGTCAAGTGTCTCGCACACATAGGAGAAACTCGTCAATAGCACATGTCTATACATAGATATCAAATAACATAAAATCATGATACAACAACATCATCATAGAAATCCATGAGGGAAATAGACAACCATATACAAAACTGGATCACTTGCACACAAGTGTCCTCAAAGAATAAGTCAAATCATGTGCACGCAAGAGCGGGATGTTACACCAGACAAGCATGGAAGTAGATATTTGTAGCACTTAGTCATATATCATAGCCAGTGACACAAGATATGAAGCATGGTGGATTTTCGAAGGATCTTGTAGGACTTCATCAGAGACATGGTGCAGGAAGGAGCAGTGATGCTCCATCACTTATTCACAGATGAGAAGATAGTTGACATTTGCACTAGGCCTCTATCTGGGACAAGATTGGTAGGAATGCAAATGTTTCCCTGGGGAGTATTGATGATTGCAGCATCGTGTCGATATTTCAATATTGATCAGACGGACTTGATAATGTGGGAATAGGCCCAGATGTTATCTTCGACATACTGAAGATTCGAGTTGTTGCTAGATCTCTTATGTGTGAATTGCATCGGGCCTTGAAACTCTCACGAGTAGGTGAGTAGTTAATTCATGAATAGGTGAGTAGCCTCGAGTAGGTGAGTAGTTAATTCGATTGGACAACACAAGGGTTGGCTAAGATGAGTACGACCCACCCACATCCCTCCTAATTCTTCTTTTTCTTTCGAGCCATCGTTTCATCCCTCTCCTTCCTATCTATCAGTCGACTTGAAGCAAAGTCACTAAAGGCCATGGGGGTTCCTGGAGAGGGAAAGATGGTTTTACAATTTTATTTATTTTGTGGTTGTATTAAATAAATAAACTATAAATAATGTATCATAATTTAAAAAGTTATTTATAACATAAAATAATGTTAAAAATAAAATTAAAAGTTTAAATTGTTTTATGATTTAATTTAGATTTAAAAAATAATGTTTAATAATTTAAAAATAAAACGATGATTTAAAAAATTATTTATATGATAAATCAATGTTAAAGTAAAATTAAAAGTTTATATTTTTTTTTATGATTTAATTTAGATTTAAAATATTGATGTTATCTATGTTTTTATAATTTGTTTATGATTTAATTTATGTTTAGAAGATATTTTTTATTTTTTTTTATATCGGGTAATGATTTAAAAAATATAAATTATTTATGTTCTGTAAATAATTTTTAATAATTTAAAAATGAAATAATGCTATATATGTGTGGGGTTAAAAATATTATATATATATATATATATATATATATATATATATATGGGGTTAAAAATACTATTAAAAGTTTATAGTTTGTATTTTTAAGGATTTGAAGATTTTTATTTTTTTTTTCTCAAATGAGGTGGTTGTTTATGATTCTAAAATATTTTTAATAATTTAAAAATGAAATGAAATGATTTAAAAATTTATTTTTATGATAAAATAAATGTTAAAATTATTTTTGTAATTTTTTTTATGATTTAATTTAGATTTAAAAGATAGATGTTATCTATGTTTTTATAGTTTGTTTATGATTTAATTTATGTTTGGAAAATATTTTAATTTTTTTTTAATGAAATGAGACTATGATTTAAGTTATTTGTATTTTGGATAAATTTTTATTAATTTAAAAATGAGATGATGATTTAAAAATATATTTTTATGATAAAATAATGTTAAAAATTGTTTAATTTAGATTTAAAATATTGATGTATTTATGTTTTTTTATTATAGTTTGTTTATAATTTAATTTATGTTAAGATTTTATTTTTTTATTTTTTTAAATGTGGGTGATGATTTAAAAGATATAAATTATTTATGTTTTGGAAATGATTTTTAATAATTTAAAAATTAAATAATGTTTTAAAAAATTATATATATGATAAAATAATGTTAAAAATACAATTAAAACTATAGTTTGTATTTTTATGATTTGAAAATATTTTTTTAAAGTTTTTGAAATGAGGTGATGATTAAAAAGATAAAAAATATTTATGATTAGAAAATATTTTTATTAATTTAAAAATGAAATGATATATTAAATTTAAAACATAAGTGACCTGTGCACACATAAGTGGATCAAAGCCCACCCTATGTCCTCTAATTTTTAACTGTTTATAGCGCACAACTCGATCCCGTGAACAAATTTAAAACATGATGCTTTTACTATTATTTTTTTTTTGTTTGCACATTTGATGTGGACTATTGTGAAACCCTAGTGTGTCTCTAGTTTTGGAGTCTTCATCTGCCGCCATGGCGGGGTTGGATCTCGATCCCCCTCCCAACTTTGATGCATAATATATTTCCTTCAAACAACTAGTTGGTTCCTTGGGAAACCCATTTGCTCGACCCAGACACTCTCATTTCGTCAAAAAACTAGACACAATTATGAAAGTTGCAATCCCTTAAGCTTCTTGCAGAAGAGATCTCTCTTATGCAACAAAAGGGTTGATCGAGAAATTTACAAAACTTTGGTTGTCCCCCAGATAGATAGAGATTTGGATTGTGTGGAACTGAATACCAATAATCAAAGGGAGAATGAGTCATTTCTTATGTGGTAAGGGTTTTTAGATATTTTATTTTGAGCTAAAAAAGACAGAGACCTCATTTTCACAACAGTCCTTAATTTTTATGGGACAAGGGGCTTATATATGAACAGATGGATTCCATATTTTGACTCGGAAAGTGACATTCCATCTGCAGTTCCAGTTTGGGTCTTCCTTCCACATCCGCACTTTCACTGCTAGGGGGTGAATCTTTAAAAAGTATTGGTGACGTCATAGGAAAATATATTGACAGGGCCAGGCGCAAATGAAATGATCTCTTGTGCTCGAATGTGTAGAAGTAGATTTGGAAAAGGGATTACCTGAAACCATTAAGATTTCTCTTGATGATTGAACCCAGATTCATAAGCCAGACTATGAGCAACTTCCTTTTAAATGTAAAATGTGCTATGAACATGGACATTTTTCACGAAGCTACCGAAAGAACAAGCAAGCTTCAACTGAAACTGAAGAAGAACAAGGTGAGGGCTGGAGACAAGTAAGAAAGAAGGCCAACATGGGGAGAAATGGGGGATAAAATAACGGGGAGGAAAATCCAATGAAAATCCCCAACAACACTATTGATGGTCCATCAAAAAACAGATCTAGATCCTCTGAAGCATCCAAAGATTTTGATCGGTCCTCGCTCAAAGGGAAAATGTTCGAATCCAGAAACCCTATGAAGCACTTGGAGAATCCTCCGCAATCAAAGCAAGGACAACTGATCATATCACTCTGGCATTCATTCATGAAGACCCAGTCTTACCTCAATCCACGTATTCATCAGATCGGGATGGAGAGAAATCTGGTGAAGAGGAAAACTTTCAGGAAGCAAATCCAAGAGATAGAACAACTAGATCCTCCAAAAAGAGTTGAATCCAAAGGAACAACACAGCCTGACATAGAGGAAGGAGAAATCATAATATAAAAGACTCAAAATCTGGACGACACACAAATAAATATGTGAGGTAGGACACATCCAACAAAGAAAAACCGCCTGGGAAGCAATACTCCATTGAAATTTCATTGAGCAATGCAAGAAAATGAGGTGGAAATAGGGGATCAGATCTATCCATTCTTGGTGGACGGGCCCTCTCTAACCCCTATCAATGAAAATCCTCTCTAGAATTGCAGAGGCTTTGGCAATATATCCTAGGTCGAAGCTCTCAAATCTCTTGTCAAAATGGAGAATCCTTTTGTAATTCTCCTCTAGGAGACGAAAATGGAGGACTTTGTATCATTAGAACATGCTAGAAAGGCTTTACGAACAAGTGAAGGAATTGCTAAAATCTCAGCAGGTGCTTCAAGAGGTATTTTGACTCTGTGGGATTCACAAATCTGGGAAGAAGAGGTAAATTTATGTGCTAATCATTGGATTCTTGTTGTATTAAGGAATAAATAATCTAGGTGTAAAATATCTCTCATAAATATTTATATGCCAAATAGATACTCAAACAAGATATAATGTTGGTCCTCTCTATTTGCAATAAGAAATTCTCTCAACATGACATCTATAGTGGTGGGGTGATATTAATACCTATTTATATCAATTAGAAAAAGAAAGGTGGAAGTCGGGTCAGGGACCCCAGAGTGAAGAGTGAAAAATTGGTTGATCTCGTCTCAAAATGGGATCTCTAAGATATTCGACTCTTAATAGGAAATTCAATTGGAGCAATCATAGATCTCGGATTAATCACATAACAACCCACCTAGACCGATTTCTCATCAACAGTGACTTCCTCTTGTCTTCCTACGACCTCTGCTCTTGCAATATACCCTCAACCATTTTAGATCATAAACCCACTACTCTTCATTTTAACTCCTCAAAACTTTGGCCCTTTGCCTATTAGATTCAATCCTCTTTGGCTCGATCCTCCTCTCATCTCCACTTTGGTTCATCAGGCATGGGGGACTTCCTTTAATGGTTCCCCAAACTTTGTTTGGGAAAGTAAGATAAAATTTGTCAATCAGGTGCTCAAGGATTGGGCTAAATCCACTTATATACCTCCAACCCAGGAGAGACAAACTAGGTTAAATGAGTCAGCAAATATCCAACAAAAATTAGAAAATGAAGAAGTAACTGAGGCAAATCTAATCAGGGAAAAAGAAGCCTACCAGAAACTACACTTCACAATGAGAAAAGAATAAGAGCATTGGAGATTAAAATCCCAAAGCTTATGGCTAAAAGACGAAGATTCCAACACCTCCTTTCATAAACAGGCGCAACAACGAAGGAAAAACAATACAGTCTCAAAGATTCAAACAGAGACAGGGCATACCTTAGAAAACTTTAATCAAATCAAAACTGTTGCAAGACAACATTTTGAAGACTTATACACCCAAAACATCAAAGAAGAAGATGATACAACCACCCAAGTAATGTTGGAACATATTCCCCATAACATAACAGAGGTTGACAACGCAATTCTTACTAAAGAGATCTCAGAGGAGGAGATACTTCAAGCCATTTGGAGCCTCGAACAATATAAATCTCAGAGGAGGAGACACTTCAAGCCATTTGGAGCCTCGAACAATTTATCTATCATATTCTATAAAAAAAATTGGGGACTAATCAAATTTGATCTCCGACGTATGTTGAATTATACTCTTTGAAAGAAGAGAGTTGGAGGAGCCACTATAAATAATGTATCATAATTTAAAAATGAAATGATAATTTAAAAAGTTATTTATAAGATAAATTAATGTTAAAAATAAAATTAAAAGTTTATATTTTTTATGATTTAATTTAGATTTTAAAAATAATGTTTAATAATTTAAAAATAAAACGATGATTTAAAAAATTATTTATATGATAAATTAATGTTAAAAGTAAAATTAAAAGTTTATATTTTTTTTTATGATTTAATTTAAATTTAAAAGATTGATGTTACCTATGTTTTTATAATTTGTTTATGATTTAATTTATGTTTAGAAGATATTTTTTATTTTTATTTATTTCTCCGACTAATCAAATTTGATCTCCGACGTATGTTGAATTATACTCTTCAAAATTTAAAAAAAAATTAAAAATTTAAATTTAAAAAAGAGAGTTGGAGGAGCCACCAACTTCCCTCTGTAACTCTTCCTATAAGATTCTCTGTAACGAGGACCTGATGCTCTTGGCGCTTTTCCTCGTTCGCTGACAGAGGAAACAAATTAACCGGATGTGAGTGTTGCCAGAAGAAAGACAAATCCTACGCAATCCGACCGAGAATGGCTTCCTGCGGATGACTCCTGCGGTTCTCTCGAAGGCTGGCCATAATGAATGCTCGTCCAAACTTGGAGTAACTGCTTTTCCCTTCAATGGTACCTGAAGCCTGATCGCTGGCCATGTTCGCACGCAACAAGGGGAGTAGCGAGTAAACGAATCGGGAGAGGAGTAAATTAACGATGCCTTCCACCTGTCCCTGTTGGGTTTGGAGCGCCAGGTGTTGGGGCGTGCACTGGTCAATTGTAATGGAATTATGACTGCGTTGTCACCCCATTTGGGGATGTTTGCATTTTATATATAATATATTTATTTTGTGTGTTTTTATACAATATGATAATATAATATTATCTAACATTAGTTTTCAATTGGGTTGAGGTTAAGTGGCATGAAAGAATGATAATATAATATTATCTAAAATTAGTTTTCAATTGGGTTGAGGCAGCGAATGAAGCACATCGAGATCCACATGCACTACATCTGGGACTTAGTACATGAGGGGATCATCAACCTACAATTATGTCCTTCAACAGAACAGATGACAAACATCTTCACCAATACCTTCATCGAGCAGAAGTCTCATTCTCTGCGAAGTCATCTTGGAGTGAAGGACACAGTTGCCTAGCAACTGTCAGTTCTTCTTTTTACATACATTGTACCTTGAGGGGGGGGTTTCCGATGAGGTTTTCCCTCTTTCCTCACTTTATTTCATTGTATCTTTTGTATTTGGGTGCCTAACATGGCCTCGTTGTCGAGACCCGTTCTTTATTTTCACCATAGTGATGTTCAGGGGGGTTGTTGGAGTTACTTCACACACACACCTAGGATTTTTTTTCCTAAGGTTATTGCTTGTTTTTTAGTCATTATTAGTCATTTATCCAGTCTCCTATTATTTAGGATACAATATTCCACCTAGAAAATATTCTCTTTAGTTGACACTTCAGTTTGACCAGTTGAGTTGAGTCTAGATGCTGCATTGGTTTTATCACCATACAACATTGGGATCATCACCATGTTAAGGTGCACTCTCCTTGGTTTCATCACCAGAATGACACATTACCCTTGATTCCCTAATCTTATCCTCACTACACTCTATTTCAGTCAGTTAATTGAATATTGGTTGACTAGTTAACTTAGCTAGGTGGCAGTTCACTCCCGTAACTTCCTGAGAGACTAGAGTAGGTGGAAATTCACTCCCGTAATTGTTGGTGTGTGTCCATATCACTCTAGACCACCACTATGGTGAATTGGTTCTCCTCCAGTGCGCATTGGTTGAGTTATACAGAGTATATCATGTGTAAATTATTCATTATTCATTACAGTTAATGGCAATTCTTCCATTCTTTCTCTCTTGATTCTTCTTTCTTAATTTCTCTCTACAAATGTGTGTAGTATTTTCTAGCTAAATCTATTATGTGCAAGTTCAACACATTTACAAGTCAAAGGTTGAATTTTGGTCAAAATTGATTTTTGTGGTCAAAGTTGAAATTCTAGGGTTTCTAGCTTGTTCTAATCATTGAACCTTTTTTATTCAGTTTCTAACCTCTTTTTTTCAATATGGTGTCTAGTTTCATATGATAAGACCAACTAAATGATACTACAAATTTCAAAGGTATGGACTTGTATATTCTTTTCAAGTTATATCATCCAACAAAGCATGAGAGTATTTGCAGGGGATGTACAAGAGACCTTGTCCAAGCAGTGAATTCACTACATTCAGAGGAACAAGTGCACCCTCCCTAGCAGTGAAGACTCCAGGTTTGATTATTTAAAATTGAGATGTCTCTAGTTGTTATTCCATTATTATGATCTTATGTTGCATCTTGATCTATTCAATTTGTGATCATTATACTAACCCCTTAATACTAGAGATACACTTGTTGATCTCCTCTCTAGGAGATATTCTTGTTCTTATGTAAATGCTTATTGCTTAGGAGATGAAGTTGATCTCCTTTAGGAGATGTTCTTGGTTACTAACCTAGACTCCAAGTAGGATATCTTCCATATATGATACCATGGAGATTTTTTTGTTCTTGTTTCTTGTTTCGGGTAGGTCATAAGAGATAAATTTGAGAGGGATTTGGACTCAGAGGGAGTAAGTGATCAAGAAGAAGCCAACATAGTTTCTTGACACTTTGCATAATGCAAAGGGGCATGCAGTAGGAAGAAGCGTGGTTCGAGGATTCTCTCAAATAGAGTGAGTTTATTTCAGATTTTACGATGAAGGATCTTGACCGAATCAGAAGTGTGGTTGACACAAGATGAGATCTCCAATGAGGATACTAAAGAGGTTTAGCATGATGGACAGGAATTCCATAGCCACACCTATGACGACACATTTGATGAAGTTGTGTGACGAGATATACATTTACTTTTCAAAGAGCACCTTGTGCCAGTATATGGTTGAGCCTTGACCATATTATTGGGTTACAAAACAACATGCAGGTAGCTATGTTGTGGTACATATAGATATGATTGATCTCCAATGATGAAGTATGACTACCAAAATATTATACAATTTTTGAACTAAAAGTGCAGAAGATAGATCTAGCACCTGGGGTGCTACTTCAGCTTGGGATCGAGCAGGATTTCCGGATGTAACAACCCCTCCATTATGTCTAGGAAAGAGAAACATATAAACTATTTTTTTTTTGCATTAAGAAATTAACATAAACACACGATCACAAAAGTGCCTAATCAACAACATCATAAGTAAAAGCAGTATTAGCTACTCATCAAGGAAATCACTAACTATGCATTCAACGTGTTAGCGAAGGATAGCGACACAAGCATAAATAGCGTAGCAGATTAGCACATCAATATTATCTTGAAATAAATTACGACAACTTTCAATCAGACAATGAATAAAAATGATTACCCTCCCAACCTACCCTGCAAGGTTAGGACCTCCAGGACACATAAGCAACTCTCAAGCCCATGTTCTAATTGATTTTAACCATTTAAGGTCTCAGGGCTGGCAACTGTTCTAAGGAACAAGGAGGTGTCTACATCCCACTAACGCAACCAAGTCCAAACTAACTATGCTAAATCAACAACATCAAAGATAATCAATTTCATCAATCCATCAATCCTAAACCACAATTAAACATGGCGTGTGAGTAATCATTATCATAACACATCATAGACTACATTAAATCCAAGGCGCAAAAGAATTTATCAGTTATATCTGAGGCGCAAATCCCAATCACAATATGTAATCATTCGTCATAATAAATTTTCATTTCACGCAAGAAGACTAATATCTAAAACCATCATTCATGACATTAAATTGCATTCGCACAAGAAGTCCAATATCTAAACATCATACATTACATTATATTTTAGTGCGCGCAAGGAGTCTAATTACTCAACTAGTCATACATCACATTATTGAATTTCATGCAAGCATTCTTTTCAATTAATCCATCATTTACACATCAACAATTCAAGACATATGAGATATCGATTTTATTTCACAAGGTGCAAGAGAATAAAATTAATAAATCAATCATACTTCAATAATATTTAAAGGCGCAATAGTAACCAAATTCTAATCCAATCAGACAACACCAATATTCAATGGCGCAATAGTAATTTGGTTATTAATCCATCATACATTTACAAATTTAATGGCGCAAGTAATAGTTGTTAAATCATCATACATCAACAATCTTCTTCATAGTGCAAGCAGTCTAGTGACTAAACAAACATTCCTTACATCATATTTTCATTGCGCGCAAGAGGTCTAATATATAAACAAACATTCACTTCAGTATAATTCCGGTGCGTACAAGGAGTCCATCTACTTAGCTAGTCATCCAACAATTTTAAATTCATGGCGCAAGTATCCAAAACTTAATCATTAATATTCAATGCGCAATCGTCGACTAACAACTAAACATCTAAAAGTGATATATCTAGCTAACATTAATATTTACACAATAATGGCCAATGAGGTAAACAAGAAGATATGTTTTAACATCAACCTCATAATTAATTACACGTCATTCTCCTACACATGAATATAATTCGATTAATCTAAGATAATATAAAATTCGAATGAAAGATACTCAGCCCTTATCCTACCAATGAATATTATTGTAATATCCATATTATTCGAATAATCTAAATAAGGGAAGTAACAATGAAATGGAAATAACAATCATCTAGTATCCACATTATTCTAATGATTATTCTAATATCCATATTATTCAATTGTTTAATATTGGAAATAACCATTAAATGGAATGACAATTATTCTAAATAATTAACTGAATCTATACAATACCGAGAAATCACAGAGATATCTATACTAAAATTGATGAGGGAAAAGCATAGAAATCACTGAGATCCTTAGAATTCAGCAGAGGATTTAAAATCCGTTAAACAATGTTGAGGATACATTCAAACCATAGAGGTTACTCCTGTAATTTCGCTGAGGGTAAAACTGAATTCTCGGAGGTTAAATGGAGAGATTTTAGTGTGTGATTTGATCAACAAAGCAGATGGAAATAAGGGAAAGCAGAGTGCAAGGGAAAAGGGAAATCACTAGGAGGATTTACAAGAAAACGCTGGGTGAACCTTCATTGATAAAAATGCAGAGAAATAATAACACCAAAACACATGGAAATACTAACACCAAAACGCATGGAAATACTAACACCAAAAAAATTGCAGAGACTGAATGGTTATATTAGCTGTATAAGCAAGGAAAACGATGGGTGAATTAAGAATAAAACGCTGAGTGAAATGCCAAATATAATCGCAGAGCCTGAATGGTTATATTCGTTGTATAAGAAAGGAAAACGATGGGCAAATCAAGAATAAAACGCTAAGTGAAATAAGGTGAGAGCGTTGAGTAAAAAGATATAGTCTATGAGTGATGAGTGGTAAAATAAATGAGTAATTGGTGACGAATTGTTGAGTAGTAAGGGAATATTTCACTGTGTCAAAGAAGGGAGGCAACGTAGACAAATCCAATTAAATTTCAGAGCTTGGGTTCGCTAGGGAGAAATGATTTAGATAAGCAAGGATCAACCAATTAAAATTCAGTGCGAGGGTTTTGCCAGGAAAGAAAAAAAAAAACAATCCAATAAGCCATGATGAAAGCAGAAGGCAGGGAGAATTTCTCATGGAGAAACAAATACACACAAAAAAAACGACATCACCGCAACTACATGCTTAATTTAAATCTCAGTAAAAAATTTAAAACCTTGAATAAAATTTCCCAACAATGTGCATGGAATAGAATTAAACTAAATTTTAAATTGAAACTTAATGAGCTCAATCTCAGTTTAATATTACCGTAACCGGAGGCGAAGAATCCACAATTTTTATTCCGCACTTGCGCTCCCTCCTGTCTCTCGCTTGCTAGCTTGGAAGACCTCATCAGTATCTCCCAACCAACACTAGGGGTACTCTTCTTCCCCCGTAGCCCCCCCGAGCCACAAAGGGGCCACGCACACAAAACCAGAAAAAAATCTAGCTCCCAGCTTGCCTCGCAAGGTCGAGCTACCACTCTTTTTTTTGAGCTGGGTATCCCAACTCTCACAAGAAAAATCAGTCAAAGAAATTCTGACAGCATAACTTTACGCATATTAGTCATGATCCTTTCCTCTTAGCCATTACTTTTATATATTTTTTCTTAGTGACCACTTGTTTAATGTGTTTTATTAAAAATTAATTAGGAAATGTTCTCCCCCATACACTTGTCACCTGTTCCCTTAGTCACATAAACAATTCACTTATTTAATTTAATTAAATGTCAAATTCCCTCACCCATCCCTAAAGCGCTCCTAAAATCACTCCTAGATGTCCCTTTATTCTCTCTATTTCCTTTTTAATGACTGGCGTCTTTCTAAAACTTAGTTGTGTTTAATTTAGGAAAGTTCTTTAGTTAGACTAGACTAGATTTCTTTCTATGCTTCCACATTCTTTTTTACATTTATTTCCTTTCTTATCTTAGTTCCAATTTGGTATTCTTTTGCACATATTTATATAATTAAATCTTTAGACATAAATTTTTACTCTTTCAATTGCTAACTTGATTTTTCTTCATCCCCCACCATTTATTAAATTTATAATTTAACTTCTTTAGTCTTCTTACCCACTTTAAACTTAGGCTCAAATTTTTAAACTAGGCTTATAAAAAAAATTTAGGGGATTTTATAATTAATAAAAATTACTCATTAAATAATTATTTTAAGTCTGACAATGTCAAAACAAAAAAATTGTTTTCTAGGCGCCTAGGTTCATTGACTCACCTTTATTAAAATCGTGACGTGCCCTTCAAGATGCACTATGTGCTCCAAGGGTGCCACTCGCCTTTATTCAAGTTTTATTTATGTGACGTGCCTTTCAAGATGTACTACGTACTCCAAGGGTACCACTCACCTTTGACTGATTTTGGTAGTTGTCCAACCCTTGGATTCAATACTCCATCAGGTGACCTTGTGAGAGACTAAGGGCCTCTAAGGATTAAGGACTATGCCTTATTGCGTGCCCCTTATAATCTTTGTGAATGACTGTCTCAGTCTACCCTTACGACATCTTGGATCTCTCAAACTACGTAATTGTTAACCTACAACTCGAGCCACGACGGGATTGATAGTAGGTTGTGGTAGGGTTGTTTCCACACCTCTCCCTCAATATCTGGTTGTTGTGCATGACCCCTTTACTCCTTATGTGAGTCTAATTAGTAAGCAATCATCATCCTGCATCCATCAACGAAACCTGTCAATAATCCATAAACAACATCATAATATACCCGATCATATATCACATATGCATAAATAGAAATACCCAAACCATATATAGTGCACTCCCTAACTCGATCTGGAGTCCAAGGAGTTACATTCATTCCATCGACATCCTCAATCAGTCAAGTGTCCCGCACACATAGGAGAAACCCGTCAATAGCACCTGTCTATACATAGATATCAAATAACATAAAATCATAATACAACAACATCATCATAGGAATCCATAAGGGAAATAGACAACCATATACAAAATTGGATCACTTGCACACAAGTGTCCTCAAAGAATAAGTCAAATCATGTGCATGCAAGGGAGAGATGTTACACCAAACAAGCAGGGAAGTAGATAACTGTAGCACTTAGTCATATATCATAACCAGTGACACAAGATATGAAGCATGGTGGATTTTCGAAGGATCTTCCAGGACTTCATCAGAGACATGGTGCAGGAAGGAGCAATGAGGCTCCATCACTTATTCACAGATGAGAAGATATATGACATTTGCACTAGGCCTCTATCTGGGACAAGATTGGTAGGAATGCAAATGTTTCCCTGGGGAGTATTGATGATTGCATCATCGTGTCGATATTCCAATATTGATCAACCAGACTTGATAATGTGGGAATAGGCCCAGATGTAATCTTCGATAGACTGAAGATTCGATTTGTTGCTAGATCTCTTATGTGTGAATTGCATCGGGCCTTAAAACTCTCATGAGTAGGTGAGTAGTTAATTCATGAGTAGGTGAGTAGCCTCGAGTAGGTGAGTAGTTAATTTGATTGGACAACACAAG
>JZKD02S1740720.1:20036-31817 GCA_000966675.3 Picea glauca | reverse complement strand
GAGGTCACTTCCTCCAAGTTGTTGTTCTCATATACGAAGGTATCATAAGAGATCTTATTGGATTTAATAATCATGACCTTAGTCTTATCAATATTAACAATGATACCCATATTGGAGAAAAAATCTTTGAGGATTCTTAATTAGTTTTCAAGATCACGGGCACTCCTTGCCAGAAGAACGATATCATCGACATAAAGAAGAAGATTGATGACTATACCAGTGAGAGCAGGACCAACACAACCTTCTTTTTCCAAGCAATCTTCTAACTTGTCAATGTATATGCCAAAAAGGGTAGGGGACAAGGGACAACCTTGTTTGACTCTGATATTGCAGTTAATCTCCTTTGACCAGCCCTCAATGTTTTTAAACTTAGCAATAAAGTTTTTAAAGTTACAAGTTATTTATGTTTTGGAAACAGTTTTGGACAATAAAATAGGAATTTTAAAATTGGTTATGTTTCGAAGAAGTTTTTTAAATATTTGATAATGAATTAATGAATTAAAATTTAATTATGTGATACTGTTAAACATACAATTTATTTGACAATGATTTTTTTTTTTTCTGATTTTTTTAATAATAATATATTTTTTTTGATAATATAATAATTTGATACTTACTAACTAATGTGTTTGTAATAAATAATTTGATGCTATGTTTGAATTTTTTTTAATAATATAATGATTTATTGATAATATAATAATTGATTATTTACTAATTAATGTGTTTGTAATAAATAATTTGATAATATGTTTGAATTCACTTATTAACGAATAATATTCTAAGGAAGGGAAGGTGGACATCTCCTGCAAGCAAGTCGAACCACCTTTCCAACTTTATTGTTTTTGTCCGTTGATTGTTTCTAGCTGCTAACTAACTAGCTAGTAGTAGCAGGCATCCTAATTATAAAATGAAGAAGAAAATGCAAATAAAGTGATACCAGTCAAATTACCAGGGTAAAAGCATCCATCTGCGGGATATTGGCCGGAGTCCAATATCCGGAGTCCACATCTTTCTTAGCTCGGTCAAAAACACCGTTTCTAGAATGCACCTTCCCCTAAGGGAAATAGAGGAAGGGGTGCCCGACACGTAAATTCATTGAGTGCCCAAGGCATCCTCAACTCATCAGCTGGGTAAGACAGATTCTCGAGTAAGTAAAAGTTGTTGTATTTCTAGGGCTCAGTGACACTCAATATTCTACTAGACAATAGGTAATCTCTTCCAGCTCTGCTTTGCCCATGCCTTCGTTTGATGCCCTTTCTTTCCAGCTGCGAATTTCTTATCATTCCTAGGAGGAGAAAGGAAAGAGATCACATCATTTTTAGGATTGAGATCCGGCTGAGGAAAATGATTCATAAATTATGAATCGTGTTTAGGTGGATCCAGGCTATGATATATCCTCTAGTTCTAGGGCTTTTTCATGCATGAGGAAATGAGGGAAAAGGTTCTCGGTGTTCTGCTAGCTCTTGTTTGTTGTGTGCCCGAATCTAGACATTTCTGAATATTAAGCAGCAATAATAGTCCTTTTCCGATCCAATCCAATTAGGTAAAGCGAAAATAGGCTATATTCACATATTAAGGAAGAAGATAAGGAATGATAGATTTCTTTTATTTGTTATGCCCCGTCGCTTGAAAACATGCAAGGGGAAGCACCCCACTCAGTTGCAGCGATCATCAATCAGAACAAGTCAAGCCCTAATCTCAATCCCACAAGGATAAAAACATGTTTGTCCCACAACTTTGGAATAATAATAAAATACTATTCTCAATGACTTAACCTAAGCTTAGCCCCTCTTTCCAGCCTTTCAGCTCCCTTTCCCTTACCCACTATATGGAAGCTTAGGCCCCCATCACTCTTTCTTCGTGGTCGGTCTGCATGCAGCGATGTTTATATTTTTATTAATGTTCTTCATAATTACATATGAAAAAATAGGCTCCTGGCCTTAACACTTAGGCTCTCCGGCCTAATAAACACATAAGCCCACCAACTTATCAATACTCGGCTCACCATCCTACAAAACATGATTACAATTCATAATATAACTGGGGCACTACCGGGGGATATTACATAAAGCATTCCTTTCTTTTCAAAGTTTTAAAGAAATATGGATTCTCTGCGAAATTCATAGATTGGATTAAAGCATGCATTGGCTCCCCATGGATAGATCCTATGATAAATGGTTGCTCGACATAATTCTTCAAAACAAGTTGAGTACTTAGGCAGGGTTTCCCTCTATCTCCCTCATTATACATTCTTATGGCAGATTCTCTAAGTTGGAAACTTGAGCTAGAACGCAGAATGGGGCGCCTCCTCGGTCTTCAAATCGTCCCACGTGTTAAAGCAATCAACCATTCACAATTTGTCGATGACACTCATTTACTTGGATTCTCCTCCCTTATCATAGCCAGAAGGTTCAAGCAGGTGTTGGACAATTTTTTAGCAGCTTCAAGAGGGAAAATTAACAACAATAAAAGCAAAATATATGGTTGGAATATCTCAGGACATCATCAAGATATAATTTCCAAAATACTTGGTTTCCACTAATTGTAAATTGGAAATCCTTTAAATACCTTGGCATGCCTATTTTTCTCAACATTGCATCCTCACAAGATTGGAAAACAATGTTGGATAAACTGACTAGCAAAATACAAAGTTGGGGCGCCTGTTGGTTAAATCCAACAAGTAAAATTGTTCCTCTAAAATCCGTTGTATTTGCTCTAACTATTTTTCAATGTGCAGGATTGCTGGCCCCTAAAGGAATTCTTAAAAAAAAATCATGGACTCTATGAGGTTTCCTTAGGAAAGCGGGGGGGGAAAACACCAAAAAAATTCACGTCATAAATTGGTCAACAGTTTTCCAACCAATTGGTAAAGGAGGATTGGCCATTCACAACCCTGCTCTAATGAATATTGCATTAGGGAAAAACTGGTCTGGCGTCTCATCACAGGCCCTCTAGACTGGTGGAAGAAAGTCATTATAGTCAAATATTTTAGCTCCTCTCAACTTCGCTATCTAGATGGCCCTCTCCCCTCCTCTAGTGGCTCCCCAATTTGGAAATTACTATAGGCGGTTGCTCCTTTGATTCAATTCAACCTTTCTTAGGCTCCAAGGAACGAAGCTCTCATCAATGTTTGGACATATAGTATATTAGGCAAGGCCCCCTTGGATAAAAATGAATCTCTATCTCCCCTTAAACTTGGGTGCACATCCAATGGCTACTGCAAGCTTCAAGACTTCACTAATTGGACAGCTAAAGGTAAATGGAAATCCTGGAAATCTCTCACCCCTTGAACAACTTCTCCCTCTTAGTCCCACCCTATATGATTAGTTAGTTGGATGTGCTCCCATTGATGTTCCTCTTAAAGACTCTTGGTGTTGGGGAGTTGCACACTACTTAGTAAAATTGGGATTTGTCTCTTGAGCTTGCTGGCCCTGATGCTAGATTGAGCATATGTCTAACAACAAATCAATTTTCTTATCGAGCTACTCCCTCTTGGCCAAGAGCCACATGGACACATGGTATAATGTATAATCAAAACAACAAGACAAGATCCACATGGCCTCCCTCCCAAGAAGCTCATGTAACCCCCTCTTCTCCATAAAATCAATTATGGGTAAATAAAATAATAATAACAAGACTTATCCCCTCAAGCCCCCTCTCTCGTGGATTCATAGCCCCCTATCTCTCTTGTCCTTGTCGGTCTTTCATCCAGTGGTGTATTTTATTAATGTATAGGAAGTGTTACATTTCCTAAGCACTCTGGCCCCTTTTCAACTTTACTAGCTCACAAGCCTAAGTCATATTTACATAATACATTATAGTTTATAAGGGTTAGAACTGGGATGTTACATATTGTCACAAAGGATTCGATCCAGAATCCGCATGAATGCAAAAACAAATAGATCTAATGTCTCAAATACTTCATCAAAACAACCTTGGAGATCGCATCCCTGAGGGTGCCAAGAAGAAGAAACCAGAAGATCAGAATCCCAAGAAAGGAAATTCAATCCATGCCTTGATTTCCATCAACTCCTCTCCCGATGCTTGGATCGTAGATTCATGAGCATCACATCACATGGTTGTCTCAAAAGCAGTCTATTATTCATTGGATGCATACAAAGGTCCTCCTATTCTGATGGGGGAGAACTCTTCAGTCAAAGTCACCGACAAAGGAAGGATTGAACTCACCAACGGAAGCTTAGATAATGTGTTGCACGTTCCCAAACTTTTCGTCAAGCTTCTCTCAGTGTATTAGATGATGAATTCGGACACCGGAAAGAAATTCATATTCGCACCAAATGTTGTGGACATATATGACATGCAAACCAACTCTAGGGTTGCTACCGGTGAGGTAAATCATCAGTCTAGATTGTAAACATTTTTTGAATTCATTGAACCAATTTTTTCTTTACTGCTTACTCATGTTGATGAAAGTAGTAGGATATGGCACGAAAGGTTTGGACATTTGAATTTCATATACATGCAACAACTTAGCAAGAAAATATTGGTTGATGGTCTACCAGACATCCATTTCTCCAAGGGAGTATGTGAGGGATGTGTTCTTGGAAAACACCCTCAAGAGAAATTCAACAAAGGAAAGTATCAGAGAGCTTTCGCGCCTTTAGATCTGATCCATAATGACCTCATGGGTCCTTTCAGCATTCATCTATCAGAAAAGCGAGGTTTATTCTCATTTTTTGTTGATGATTTATCACGTTTTACATGGATTTACTTTCTTAGGCAAAAATCTGAGGTCTTTCAACACCTCAAAGATTTCAAAGCCCTGGTTGAGACACGGTCTGGAAAGAAGATCAAAGTCCTCCGAACTGATAATGGGGAGAGTATGTCAATTATGAGATCCATAATATTTTCCATGAGGAAGGGATTCAGTTGCAACACACAATTGACTATACTCTGCAGCAAAATAAAGTTGTTGAGCAGAAAAACAAATCTCTAAAGGAGATGGCATCTTGCATATTGCATGCAAAGTCACTACCACGGAGACTATGGGCCGAAGCACTTAATTTTGCAACAAACATCCAAAATAGATCTCCCCATAGATCTTTCAAGGATAAGACCCCCTACGAGGCTTGGAGCGGCCTCAAACTGGAAGTGACCCACTTTCGCATTTTTGGTTCACGTGCATTGGCCCGGATTCCCTCTGAAAAGAGGAAGGTAATTGATCCACAAAGAACTGAGTGTATTTTTGTTTGATACCCCGATGGTGTGAATGGATATAGACTTATTGATCTTTCCTCGGACCAACCCATCATTCAGAAAAGTGTCCAACTCGAGGAAAGTGTCTCGCATGTACCTCAACAACCGCATATAGACACCTTCATTCTTCCACCTGTTTGAGATGATGAGCATGCACATGTTGAATCTTCTTCAAATGAAAGTTATGATTTATAGGACTCAAATGATTCAGATATAGAGTCAGTACAGTCAGATGCATAGTTAGAGCATCCAGATGCAGTTACAGAGCTAGAGAAGAGGCCCAAGTGGGCACATACTACTCTTCAGGATGCAAGGGATCTCATTGGTGATCCAGCTGATACTAGGAGGACTCAATATGATTTCGAGGAGCCTCATATTTCACTCATTGCCACTGAACCATTTCCCTCCAGGCATCTTTTCTTGGTTCAGTCCTCAAATCCACAGTCTTATGGCGAGGCTGCTAGAAATCCCTTTTGGGAATCCGCCATGCAGGAGGAGTACAACTCCCTCCTCGAGATCCAAACTTGGGATCTGGTTCTCCTTCCTTCTGGGAGGAAACTTTTTAGATGCAGATGGGTCTACAGGACCAAGATCACAACGGATGGACAGATTAGGAGATACAAAGCTAGGCTTGTTTCCAAAGACTTTCAACAAGTGCATGGTATTGACTATGATGAGACCTTCGCTCCAATAGAAAATATGGATATCAGATGGACGCGAAGAATGCATTTCTTAATGGTGATCTCTATGAGGAGATTTATATGGAGCAGCCCCAAGGATTTATGCAGGACTCATCTTTGGTCTGTCGATTGAAGAAGTCCCTTTATGGCCTCAAGTAGGCTCCGAGGGCATGGTATGCCAAGATGGACTCCTACCTGTTGTCACAAAACTTTGTACGTTATAAATCAGACCCGAATGTCTACATGCTTAGGAAAATTGATTCATTTCTACTCTTAGTTCTGTATGTTAATGATTTGATAATCACTAGTTGCTTGACTTCAACGATTGTTGCAGTCAAGAGGATTATACATGATAGGTTTTTTATGAAGGACATGGGTCTGCTACACTTCTTCCTTGGACTTGAGATCAGCTAGGATGCATCAGGAATCAAACTGTCTCAGGCCAAGTATGCACGAGATCTCCTTGACAGATTTCACATGACAAACTGCAAGTCTGCTCCAACTCCTTTCCTATCGGGAGTCAAACTTGAGGATGGCGAGGACACTCCATTGGTTGGCAACACACTCTACAGACAACTAGTGGGGATCTTGTTGTATCTCACACACTCCAGAACATACCTCTCCTATGCAGTTGGCATAGTTTCCAGGTTCATGCAGGAGCCACATGAGCTACATTGGAAGGTTGCAAAGTGTATCCTTCGATACGTACAGGGCACCATCACCTTTTGGATTCGTTATGTTGCAAACTCTACATTCGATCTCATCAGGTTTACTGATTTTGATTGGGTTGGCGATAGCATTGATCACAAGTCCACATCTGGTTACTCACTTAGTCTTGGTTCCGGGCCTATATGTACTTAGTCGAGCAAGAAGCAATTTGTGATTTCTCTATCTTCAGCCGAGGCAGAGTACAAAGGGGTAGTTAACATAACTATTCAGGCTATGTGGCAACAACATTTTCTCACTAAGTTGGGCATTCAATTTCATTGGCCTATCATCATCTAGTGTGACAACTAGAGCACTCTGAAGTTCTGTAGAGATCCAGTTCAGAGGCAGCAAAAAAAGCACATCGAGATCCACATGCACTACATCTGAGACTTAGTACATGAGGGGATCACCGACCTACAATTATGTCCTTCAGTAGAACAAATGACAAACATCTTCACCAATACCTTCACCGGCCAAAAGTTTCGTTCTCTACGAAGTCGTCTTAGAGTGAAGGAAATAGTTGCCTAGCAACTGTCAGTTCTTCTTTTTACATACATTGTACCTTGAGGGGGGGGGTTTTCCCATGATGTTTTCCCTCTTTCCTCACTTTATTTCATTGTATCTTTTGTATTTGGGTACCTAACATGGCCTCGTTGTCAGGACCCATTCTTTATTTTCACCATAATGATGTTCAGGGGGGGTGTTGGAGTTACTTAACACACACCTAGGATTCTTTTTCCTAAGGTTTGTCCTTGTTTTTTAGTCATTATTAGTCATTTATCCAGTCTCTTATTTTTTAGGATAGAATATTCCACCTAGAGAATATTCTCTTTAGTTGACACTTCAGTTTGACTAGTTGAGTTGAGTATAGATGTTGCATTAGTTTTATCACCATACAACATTGGGATCATCACCAAGTTAAGGCACACTTTCTTTGGTTTCATCACCAGACTAATGCATTACCCTTGATTCCCTGATCTAATCCTCACTACACTTTGTTTCAGACAGTTAACTAAATATTGGTTGACTAGTTAACTCAACTAGGTAGCAATTCACTCCTGTAACTACCTGAGAGACTAGACTAGGTAGCAGTTCACTCCCGTAACTATTAGTGTGTGTCCAGATCACTCTAGGCCACCACTATGGTGCATTGGTTCTCCTCCGGTGCGCATTGGTTGAGTTATACAGAGTATATCACGTGTAAATTATTCATTATTCATTACAGTTAATGATAATTCTTCTATTATTTCTCCCTTGATTCTTCTTTCTTAATTTCTCTCTACAAATGTGTGTAGTATTTTCTAGCTAGATCTATTCTATGAAAGTTCAACACATTTACAAGTCAAAGGTTGAATTTTGGTCAAAATTGATTTTTGTGGTCAAAGTTGAAATTTTAGGGTTTCTAGCTTGTTTTTATTCAGTTTCTAACCTCTTTTTGTCTATATGGTGTCTAGTTTCAGATGATAAGTCCAAATGAACAATACTACAAATTTCAAAGGTATGCACTTGTATATTCTTTTCAAGTTATATCATCCAACAAAGCATGAGCGTATTTGCAAGGGATGTACAAGAGACCTTGTCCAAGCAGTGAATTCACTACATTCAGAGGAACAAGTGCACCCTCCCTAGCAATGAAGACTCCAGGTTTGATTATTTAAAATTGAGATGTCTCTAGTTGTTATGGCATTATTATGATCTTATGTTGCATCTTGATCTATTGAATTTGTGATCATTATACTAACCCCTTAATACTAGAGATACACTTGTTGATCTCCTCTCTAGGAGATATTCTTGTTCTTATGTAAATGCTTATTGCTTAGGATATGAAGTTGATCTCCTTTAGGAGATGTTCTTCGTTACTGACCTAGACTCCAAGCAGGATATCTTCCATATAGGATACCATGGAGATTTTGTTGTTCTTGTTTCTTGTTTCGGGTAGGTCATAAGAGATAAATTTGAGAGGTATTTGGACTCAGAGGGAGTAAGTGATCAAGAACAAGCCAACCTAGTTTCGTGACACTTTGCAGAATGCAAAGGGGCATGCAGTAGACAGAAGCGTGTTCCGAGGATTCTCTCAAATAGAGGGAGTTGATTTCATAGTTTGTGATGAAGGATCTTGATCGGATCAGAAGTGTGGTTGACACAAGATGAGATCTTCAGTGAGGATACTGAAGAGGTTTAGCATGATGGACACGAATTCCATGGACACACATATGACGACACATTTGATGAAGTTGTGTGATGAGATAGACATTTGTTTTTCAAAGAGAAGCTTGTGTCAGTATATGGTTGAGCCCTGACCGTATTATTGGGCTACAAAACAACATGCATGTACCTATGTTGTGGTACAGATAGATATGATTGATTTCCAATGATGAAGTATGATTGCTAGAATATTATACAATTTTTGGATTAGAAGTGCAGAATATAGATCTAGCACCTGGGGTGCTACTCCAGCTTGGGATTGAGCAGGATTTCCAAATGCAACAATCCCTCTGTTATGTCTAGGAAAGCGAAACATATAAAGTAATTTTTTTTTTTGCATTAAGAAATTAACATCAACACACGATCACAAAAGTGGCTAATCAACAACATCATAAGTAAAAGCAGTTCCATCTACTCATCAAGTAAATCACTAACTACGAATTCAAAGTGTTAACGAAGGATAGCGACATAAGCATAAATAGCGTAGCAGATTAGCACATCAATATTATCTTGAAATAAATTACGACAATTTTCAATCAGGCAATGAATAAAAACGATTACCCTCCCAACCTACCATGCAAGGTTAGGACCTCCAGGACACATAAGAAACTCTCAAGCCCATGTTCTAATTGATTTTAACCATTTAAGGTCTTAAGGCTGGTAACTATTCTGAGAAACAAGGAGGTGTCTACATCCCACTAAAGCAATCAAGTCCAAACTAACTATGCTAAATCAACAACATCAAAGATAATCAATTTCATCAATCCTAAACCATAATTAAACATGGTGTGCAAGTAATCATTATCATATCACATTATAGACCACATTAAATCCAAGGTGCAAAAGAATTTATCAGTTATATCTGAGGCGCAAATCCCAATCACAATATGTAATCATTCGTCATAATAAATTTTCATTTCGCGCAAGAAGACTAATATCTAAAACCATCATTCATGACATTAAATTTCATTCATGCAAGAAGTCCAATATCTAAACATCATACATTACATTATATTTCAGTGCGCGCAAGGAGTCTAATTACTCAACTAGTCATACATCACATTATTGAATTGCACGCAAACATTCTTTTCAATTAATCCATCATTTACACATCAACAATTCAAGACGTATGAGATATCGATTTTATTTCACAAGGTGCAAGAGAATACAATTAATAAATCAATCATACTTCAATAATATTTAAAGGCGCAATAGTAACCAAATTCTAATCCAATCAGGCAACACCAATATTCAATGGCGCAATAGTAATCTGGTTATTAATCCATCATACATTTACAAATTTAATGGCGCAACTAATAGTTGTTAAATCAAACGCTGAGTGAAATACCAAATATAATCACAGAGCCTGAATGGTTATATTCGTCGTATAAGAAAGGAAAACGATGGGAAAATCAAGAATAAAACGCTGAGTGAAATAAGGTGAGAGCATTGAGTAAAAAGATATAGTCTATGAGTGATGAGTGGTAAAATAACTGAGTAACTGGTGACGAATTGTTGAGTAGTAAGGGAATATTTCATTGTGTCAAAGAAGGGAGGCAACATAGACAAATCCAATTAAATTTCAGAGCTTGGGTTCACTCGGGAGAAACGATTTAGATAAGCAAGGATCAACCCATTAAAATTCAGCGCAAGGGTTTTGCCAGGAAAGAAAAAAAAACAATCCAATAAGCCATCATGAAAGCATAAGGCAGGGAGAATTTCACATGGAGAAACGAATACAAAAAAAAAACGACATCACCACAACTACATGCTTAATTTAAATCTTAGTAAAAAATTTAAAACCTTGAATAAATTTTCCCAGCAATGCACATGGAATATAATTAAACTACATTTTAAATTGAAACTTAATGAGCGCAATCTCACTTTAATATTACCGTAACTAGAGGCGAAGAATCCACAGTTGTTATTCCGCGCTTGTGCTCCCTCCTATCTCTCGCTTGCTAACTTTGAATATCTCATCAGTACCTCCCAGCCAACACTAGGGGTACTCTTTTTCCCCCTTAGCCCCCCTGAGCCACAAAGGGGCCATGCACACAAAACCAGAGAAAAATCTAGCTCACAGCTCGCCTCGCAAGGTCGAGCTACCACTCTTTTTTTCGAGCTAGGTATCTCAACTCTCACAAGAAAAATCAGTCAAAGAAATTCCGACAAAATAACTTTACGCATACCAGTCATGATCCTTTCCTCTTCTCAGCCATTACTTTTATAGAGTTTTTCTTAGTGACCACTTGCCATTTGCATGTTTAATGCGTTTTATTAAAAATTAATTAGGAAATACTCTCCCCTATACACTTGTCACCCGTTCCCTTAGTCGCATAAACAATTCACTTATTTTATTTAAGTAAAAAAGGGTTTAGATCATATTGCATTAACTTTCAAAATGTATAGATAATCTTGGTCTGCCAGTTGTCCCGCCGAGTTAACGGAAACCGGAACCGTTGGCATCCTATACTACCCATGTCAAAAAGTGGGAGGTCATCTGTCCTGCGCGTAGGAAACCAAGACAGATGGAAACCCTCAGTCTGAAAATGCACACAGAGTCTTCGAATTACAGCAGAATTGAACCCTAACCGTTCTAGAGCCAGAGCTCTATCCAAAACTATGGTTCTAACCAGAAACATAAACTAAAACAGTTACCCGGTGGCCGTTGAGTTGTCCATATCAGCATCTCCTTCCTGCGTTCCCACTCTGGCTGGCAGCAAGAAAGGTTGTGCACAAGTCGATGCCCTGGTTGATTAGGATGGCACGGGGGATTTGGTCCACGACCTGGATCAGCAAGTCAAACTCCAGCTCCAAGTGCTCCGGGTGGAAGAATGGTGGTTGGACACGCCACGAATCTTGCAATTGACCAACGTACAGTTTCACTATGCAACTCGTGAGATTTTGATTTTATCTTAGCAATGTTTATTTTTTTCTTTACACTTGGAAAAACAGATAGATAATTTTGATC
>JZKD02S1740709.1:56596-90362 GCA_000966675.3 Picea glauca | reverse complement strand
CAGAAATGATTGCCCCCACCTAGTCCATTAAGACGATGAAAGGAAATTCAGAAATGATTGCCCTCGTCTTAGTGTTTAAACGCATAAATATTTTCCGAAGTGGTGAAAAGAAATTTAGTGAAAAAGGGTCAGACAACTTCACCGGGGTACTGAACAGGCTCGCTGGAAGTGAAGCAATGTCTGAGAGATCTGTAAGGATGTTATCCGTAAACATCAATCTACTCTAGTAATCAACGCTTTCAGAAAACCTGATCATTTCCCCAAATTCCGACGGGACTTCCCTATTTTAGATTATATAATATCATTCTTTTGATGCAAGCTAAGAATCACAAGACCTATTGAATATCCTAGGAGCGTTATGACTGTCTTAAAGTGTTCCCCAAACTTAGTAGCGAGAAAGGGAGAATTGTGAAAGTGACTTCAGCTATGTTTAGAAAGAGTATCTGAGTTCAAAAAAAAATTCTGGGGTTCCAAGCGAAATTTCCCTCCCCTTCTATCTTTTTCCTTGATTTTTCTGTTGATATTAGCCTATGACTCCATTTACCCAATTTTGGCACCTGGTCTACTGTTCTTCCCGCCTCACAGGGAAGTGGGATCCCTAGTTGGAGCCTATGTTGGAGCTGCCCTTGTTTTTCACCTCGCTCAATTTTCAATTTTTGATACTTGAGATATAAAGTTGCTTTTCTTCTCCTTCCGAAATCATAAAGCTATGAAATATTGTCCCACGAATAGAAATGCTTTGTCACTTTAAAAAAGGGTCCATTTTTCGCAAGTATGTTTGTTCTTTTGGTTTTATTTCGGGGTCTCGCAAGTCAGACACTTTATTTCTTGAAGTCACAAGTCCCGAGTCGGGAAAATGTGAACTCGGTTCTAATTTTTGTCCAAGGCATTAACTAGGATTAAACCTTTAACCCATGATTAGACGTCGTCGGGGTTTCACGCCTCGGCATCCGTCAGACCTGAGTTTTTGTTCTTGCAGCCCCGATAGCCGAGAACACGATGACTTTGTGATAACCTTGGTCAGACACTAAGGGTAAAAAACTAACCATGGTTAAAATTGGCTCTCGACACTTCGTCATGCGGTACTTTCTTTCATCGAGTTAAGGTGTCCAAAACTCCGATTCATGAAGATGCAACATAATTATAGAGAGATTAATTAGTCACCTAATCTAAGATTTCCTTCTCTTAATTCGAGCCTTAATTATCGCCACGTCGCGATATCGCGACTCGGCATATCATTCTCCCAAAAGTTTGTCTTCGAATTCCTGAGTCACGATATGGAGATTAGGTTAAGTTATATAATTAAGAATGCGCCAAATCACGGTTATTATTAATTAAGGTAAAACTAGCACTCACAGCCTCGCGAGTTGAATAGTCAAAGTGTGAAAAAGAAATTCACGATACAACGAAAGACGAGAAAATTCTTTAAGTCGTTAAGATTTGAAATTCTAGAAAAATGAAATTAAGCGAGATACATCCCGCACATCGAGGTTGGCACACTTCACGAGGGATTTAATTGCTCTCCATAACCCGATTTCCTGTCAAGCCGCCGAACATTGATGACATTAATGAAGAATTAGGGTAAATCCACGAATAAATAAGATCGGATTTATACATTAAATTTGGTTTTATTTGCGATTTGACAGACTTATTTCAAAAGGTACAGAGTTTTCAAATATATACGAGAGTTTCATTCTTTTTAAACATTTCTCATAAGCGCACAGAGCTCACCTTTCTCTGAGAGAACTCATTTCTGCATGTATACACAGGTCTATTGCAGAAGAGCGAAAAAGAAAGCGTCAGCCATGGCTCCAAGGAGAGCAACAAAAGCGAATGTCGAGGTTGCAGCACAGGGTCCAGACAATGTCTCAGATACTTCGCGTCGGACTGGCGGCTCAGTACCCACCTGGTCGTTTATTTCAGACATTTTGCAATCCGAGTTGGTAAACTATTCAGACTCAGATGACGATAACAATGATATTGTAAAGGACGACCTGAACACTAAGTACAAGACAATTTTTCAGTCGGGAATGCACTTGGTTGCAACCAGACCTCGGTTGCTCCCATACTATGACATGATATGATGGGCATTGGATCACATCGACCTACCCACCAAAACCATTATGAATGACCGACGGACCATGGTCGGGACTTTCAGACCAGAGCATATCCAATCTATGTATAAGCTACCAACGACTTCTGAATATATATGGCAATGAATTCTTGGAGGAATTAAAAAAGAATGAGTGCAAAGAATATGATAAAACCATGCCTAGTTTGATAAAAGATTGGGTTTCGCGCTACGCGACATTCAGAGCGAATGACAAGGGCGTGTATTCAATTTCTTCGCTGGAGCCACAGTATATGTATGTGGCGATGATGACATGTCGACTTTTCGGATGGGAGGATACCACGCATTTTTACATCCAGTGGGTACCTCTCATCTTTCGGGTAGCAGAAGGTTGCTCATTTAATTAGGCAAAGATTCTCTCCGATAGTTTGTTCAACAGGGTCACAGAGTACCGGGAGAAAAAAGTAGCCGGGAAACCATCCGGATTCTTCATGTCCGCGTATATCATGGACACAATATGCTCCATGATGCCTTTTCCTTTGATGAATTGGGTTTGGAGTCCAACCCAAGAAAAAACTGTGCATGAGTACCATGACAACCTGTGGGAAAATAATGAAAATAAGTTTATTTATGAGATTTTCAACTGGGTGATGGTGCCCCTGCACATAGCCATTTTTTGTCTTTCTCCACCCCGCATCTCGGAAAGCATTGCTGCGAATCAGAGCAGTATCACGGATTGGTACGTAGAAGAAGAATTCTCCTATTTTAGAGTTTTCGGAGCTGTTGTTCCTCCTATGGCGCTACCGCTGTTCATCCCCGAAAAGCTGGCCTGTCGTGAGATTGTTCGACAGACAGTGATTGGCGGAGTGAGTAAAGAGCTCAAAGCGTCATCGAAGAAGGTATGGCCATTTTTCCCTGTTCGGCTAAATTCCTATTCCTTATTAGATTTCAGACATGCTAAGGCTGAGGCTGCAACCTTAGAAGACTTGAGCCTAGTCTCTATTGAGTACAAAAAGCATTATCCATAGAGAATTGTAAGCACCCATTTGGAAAATTGTGGATTAAAGAGGTTTGAACACGAGTGTTCACCTTCGGATGATGTTTTCTGAGGGGCGAGGTCCTATACGGAAGTACAATTCCGAATCATATCTCTGGCACCTGAACACAGGGATTCTATTTTAAAATTTCAGGAGCATAGGAAAAGATGCCTCCCCATTGTGCTGGGAGGTTTGGGACTTTCCAAGGATAAAGAAAAGGAGGCCGAAAGTTTTGAGGGGAAAACTTCTAATCCCGAAAAACATCAGGAAGGGGAGCATGAGAAGAATCCTGAACAGGAGAAGAGTCCCGAGTAGGAGAAGAACCCCGAGCAGGAGAAGAATCCCGAGCAGGAAAATAATCCCGAAACAGAAAAAGGGACAACTGACCCACCCAAGGAACATGGTCCAGAGATGGACGTGAAAAACATCGACCCGCCTGAAACTCAGAATCCAGAGACAGGGACAGAGACGAAGACCTCTGATCCTCCGAAAGAGCAAGACTCACTTGTCACAGCAGGAAAGGCGGGGAAGCAGATCGGGCAACCCATCACCTCTGTCACACCCTTGCAGTCGGCACAGGGAGACGTTAGTGAGGGATGGATATTTGGTGAAGAACTGAGGCCTATAAGGGCAGAGGAACTCCCTCCTAATGAATTCTTTTTTGACAGAAAGAGAAAAGATGTAGTAAAGCGAGAATTTTATCAAGAGGGAGAGTCCACTGTTAAAAAATTCAAAGTGATGACAGAAGGAAAAAGCAAGAAGAATGATGAATTCTCCACAGAGATAGCAGGGACGCTAGGAGCGTATGCGTCAGGGAACAAATTCTCGGTCGCGATGTTGAAAAATCAGCTCAAGAGAAATAATCGACTGATCAAGACTCTTGAAGCCCGAGTAGCTTCGACAACAGAAAACGTTAAGAGTCAAATGAGTGGAGAAATAGAGCTGACCCGATTGGTCAATAAGAAAGAAATCAAAGTCCTCAAAACCAAGCTGGAACAAGCAAATTCAGTGATCCGAGATGGTCGGGTGCAGTCGGGTCAGTAGAGGGATACGATCACACAGCTACAGGCTCAGTTAGATGTCGCAGAAAGCAAGGTGATCGACATCGAGATTGTTAAATCCCGAGCAATCGACATTCGAAGCAGGATCTCTTCTGCTCAACAGAGTCTACTAAACAAGATAGGGGAGTTTCGAAAAGACTGCTTGTTAATGCATCAGATTTCTGAGAATCTGATTGTCAAAGAAAGAAATGGAGAAGCTGCTTGGGTCGTCTTCCAAGAAGCAGTGATAGCTACCAACAACAGATTTTCAGCAGGCCCCCCTGGACTCACCATTGCCGAACAAACTAGGGGTAATATTTTGTTAAAGAATTGGGAACATGATATTACTTTAAGCAAGGAGCAGGCTCAAAAAGTGACGAATTCACTAGAAGAAACTTTCAAAACCATAAATGGTGAGCTGTTAGGGATGGAGAGTGGAGGTGACACAGAGACGCTAAGGAAGATGAATATAGAGCGGATCTCCCTCGACATGAAGGAGAAAAATGAGAGAAATTTGGCGGAGATATCTAAGATGGACAGGGTAGACATGGCTCAAATTGATGAACATTTGATTCAACCCAGCGCACAACTCGGCACCCTTGATATTGTTGATGCACATATGGGGGATAAACTTCCACAATTAGCCCGAGAGTGCTATTTTGTCGAAGCCATTTGTCAAGCAGAGCCGTCACAACTTGTATCCCAATTCGTGGACAGATGTAGGATATGCACTGAGTCTATGCAAAGACAAGCACCTGGCCCTTTTTGAAAATAAAGTAGAAGAGATGGAGTGTTTTCGCTCCTCCCAGCTGCCAAGCGGAACTTTCACAGCTTGTATCCAGTTTATGGACATTTGTATAATATTCACTGAGTCATGTTAAGGCAAGCAACTGGCACTTTTTTGAAAATAGGAGTAGGGAAGGGCAAATTTGTATAAATAGATCACCAAAAGAAGAACCAGAGGCTGGAATTTTTGGTACTAATTTGTAAATAGAGTTTTGGCATTAAGAAGTTAATACAAGCAAAATTTGAAGATTCTCGATCTCGTCTCGACTGTATTACAAGTTTGTTTTCTTTATGTTTCATGTTTCATTTTGCTCTACTTCTCATAATTGATGTGTAACGCTATACTTTAGTACGACCACTACTATAGCGGATGGATTTCACCTTTCTGTAATTGGTTATTGTCTTTCCTCTGCACCAACTATCAGCGGGTGTAAGACCAATTTGCATTTACAGAATTATATGTTTATTTACACTGTGTCGGTTATTTCATACAAATATCTTCATCTGTGTATGTGTGAGTTTTCTATTAACAGGAACCTTACGTATTTGCAGCTCAATGTTTTTCTTTCATACTCATCTTTTTATTAAAAGTAATACTGTTACGGGAAAGAGCCTTCTGTTTGCTTTTTTAATTTATTATTAAAGTTAAAATTTCTCTTTCTGAAGACCAAATTGAAACAACGTTAAAATCTCTCTTTAAATCATTCCTTATTGGTAATGTTCCTCAATGACTGTCCCTGTAACTACTCAACCTAATATTCAACCCGAACTCTCTAATCAAAATCATATCACTTTAAATATTTTCGATACAATCCTTAAAACTGCTAACACCCGAGAGGAATTAGAACTTTCATGGGCAATCATTGAGCGTGATATAACTGCTCAAGAGCAGTTGGAAGCTAGACGACGAGAACGTAGAAATCTGCTCTAGTTTCTCACACCGAAGGTGACTATATCTTCGTATTCATCTTTTACATACTTTCGGATGCCTTGACACTGTACTTGAAGCCTTAGTACAGACTCAGGAACAATAGGTCACATGGGACCCATATTTTTCTTCTACATACCACTTGGCGGATGGGCCAGTGAGTGTGCGTTGAAATAACCTCAATCGGATGGAATAGTCCATAATGTTGTTTGAAGAGCACCATAAGTGAAATCTCATGATATGGTTGACAAGATCATCTCCCGCTTTTACTTCAAACTTGGGGATGTCTGAAGAAATTTTGGTAGGCATTGCAGGCCATGTGGGGTTGTGCTATATAGGATCATTGGTGAGTTTAATCAGATCCGGTATGTTGAGGGAAGCAAGTATGGCATCTGAGGTAGTGGTGAAGGATTAATTGTAGCCAAGGTGGGAGTTTTTTGCGTACTTGACCCTTGAGGGGGAGGAGATGGGTTTGTACTCCCCCCTTGAGAAGAAGTTGGCCCCCTGCTTTTGTGTAAAGGAGAGTGTGGGGATGTTGGATCTTGGGAAGTGGACCCAAGCAAAGTGGAACCAAGAAAATCTGATCCCAATATAGTAGCACTTACAGGGGTGTGGGAAAGTATGATCGATGAGTTGGCAAGACTAGGAACTCCCCCGAGGATGGGAGGGAGATTTAGCAAGTATCTGAAACAACAGGGATTCTATGGGTCCCCTATGATGTCCTACTAGCAAAGTGGATGTGTGAAAATGGTGATGAGAGAAAATTTAATGAACAAGAGACTTTGTATAACTTGGGCCTCCACAATATATCTCACAATCTTATGTAATTAGAAGAACAACATACATAAAATAAAGAAGCATACATGTCGTTAGGTGGATTTTGTCCGTGTGGGAGAACAAAGAAAACAAATGCCCGTGTCCTAAAATACGTAACATCTTTCCTTTCAAACATCACTGGAAATTCCAATAGCATTCAAGAGTGGGGTTTGAAACCACCAGAAGAGGAACTAGTGAAGGATGAAGTAATCATTTATAATGAGGGGTAGAGGGTGCATATCCCGAAAGAGCTAGTGATATTTCCCAATAGCCACACAAAATCCGATCAAGGTGCAATTGCAACCCACAATTTCCACCTGGGTAGATGTCCTAAAATTTCGTCACTAAATACCTCGATCAAAGTGCGACGTTTAGATTTTCGGCATAAGAAATGGGTCACGAGCTGGATCCTGTCCAAGAGGTGGGTGCCTCAAGGGGGGACACACAGAACAATCAGACCTCCGCCTTCAACCCTTCACGGGTATCTCCCTGCCTTATGGTGTAGGAACACTTGACTTGGAGGATTTAAAGTTCCCTATTTGACAACTTCTATTGTTTGAAAATGTGAGAACTAGACAATGGGGAGTTATTTGGATGCCTATCCCCGAAATCCTACCTAGACTTAAAAAGTTCTTTTGGCACCTCCTGTGGAGGAAAACTTAGTGAGTTTTTAGAAAAAATTTAGATGTTGTTTGAGAGATTGGGGGTGTGAGCCAATCTCGTTAAAATTAAGTGGGAGTGGATAGTTTCGTCAAGAAAAAGTTTGGGTATTTCAAAATCCCTTTGGAGGAAACTTACTTCAAACTCCACGTTTCGAGATGAAAACTATGTGAGTGAGTAGTGACTTTGTGTGTGACAAGTGAAAGTGTGCCAATTTTTTTTTAATCAATTAGGTGTCACCTTGCTGCATGTGGACTTCACTTGGTCTTTACAAGTCTTGATTACCTATTTAAATAAGTTTCATTGGTACAACCTTGCAGAATTTTAAATTCCCTAGGAAACTAGCATGTAGACATGTGGGTACTTACTATTCCTTTAACTCCCTAATGTGATTTAATCTAAGAAAGCTTTGAAACTATCCTAGATTGTGCATATGTGGGCATGTATGAACCCATTACAAAACCTTTAAACTTCCCTAGTGATTTAATCTAAGAAAGTAAACTTCAATCACTATCCTATCTTTGTAGCATGTGGGCATGTATGGGCCCGTTACAATCTTAGGATGTATTTGAAAAATAAACTAAGAGGAGTCCCAAGGGGGTTGTTATCCTCTCCTAAAGATTTTGTCTTTTTATGGGAGATGAAAAATTCCCTCAATCTCTTTCTGATTCTCAAGATCGCTTTAGGGCGCGAGATAAGAGCATACTCAACGATTGATATCCAATTTTTGGTCCCAATGGAAGTTTTATATGTGATCTAAAGATGATTCCAACTTACACTTTTAGTCAAAGCAAGCCATCCATGTGGCAAAATGAAAGCAAAAGAGGAAATAATGATTTTAACCCCCTAAGTGCCTACGTTTTGACTAATCCTTTTATATGGAGAGGGAATATAAGTGTGGTGCAGATTACAATGTGTAAGGAATCAATTTTAAGAAGGCTACAGACCTTCCACAAATCATGAAAAGCTTACAATGTGTGTTTTTCTGCACAGGTGCGCGGGTCTCAGAATAGACAGAGGCGCTGTGAGCGCTAATGTGCAAACTGAAAGTGAATTATGGGCACTGGTGCGTAGAAGGCGATGAATAATACAATGGTTTTGGCGCACGTGCGCTTAAGACACGCCCGTGGGTTGAAAAACCCGCGCACGTCTGACACACGACCGTGAAGAAAATTCGAAATGAAATTCTCTCAACTTAGCTTTGAATTTGACTTTTTGCAGGTCAGCTTGGGTCGGTTATGGTACCTGCAGGTTAAATAAACAGAAAGAAGAGCTAAAATAACCCAAATGGGGTAGGAAATTGATACATTTTCCCAGTGGAATCGCCAATCTGTTGCACCTCTTTTGTCACCTAAATGAGCAATATAGGGGTGTTTACAAGCCCAATCAGGTCAACTAGGCAAGGCAATAGTAGAGGAAAGAGTTAGAAGTGTTAAACATAAGAGATAAGCAAAGAATTAAACTAAGAATGATAACAACAATTAAACTATAGTGCATAAGGACATAAGAACAAGAAACAAACAAAACTCATGCCACCAATGGAAATGATTGTATTAGTGGAAAGAAAACACCAAAGAGAAAGGGAGACTTTGGGTCCCCTCTTCCTCCAAGGGAGGGTTCTTGGACCCCTAAATATTGAGCTCTTCTTACAAATGAKGAACTAKAATGAAATGGTGAAGAGAATCCAAARCACATTCAATCTAGAGGTGATATGAATGGCTAAGTGCAATGGTGCTAGCATGCTCTTGATGAGGAAATAGGATCCTCCAAGAGAATATCAGTAGCATAACAATACAAATGAATTCCTTGAAAATGTAGTGCACCCATGGCCTCCTTTTATAGCATAACTTTGAGGCTTTATTCAACCAACTTCTAGTGTGAACAAGGGGCCATTTAGGGCACCCTTAGGTCTTTGACCAGCCACCCAGCCAGATTCAGCTGAGATTTGGATGTCAAATCGACTTGGAAGCTGAACCAGAAGTGGGTGGGAGACCGACCAATATCATAAATGCATCGTTTTGAGGGATGCACGGTTTTTTGTGTCCACAGTCGCGCATCGTGCGCATGTGCACTTTTTCCTGCATTTTTGAATGGGGCATGTGTGCGCGCTCCCTGTGTAGTCTTAGCGCATGCTGATTTTATTGCTGATTGTATAGTTTTGGGCCTTTTGGAAATGAATTTTTGGTCCATGGGTGAACTAATATCTGTTTGGAGATGCTAGATTCCTGTAACCACTTGCGGATGAAATTTCAGTGATAACAGCAGCCACGAGAGGTCGACTAAGGAAGTCAGTGACATGATTTATGCTCCCTGTATAATACTTGATGTTGAGATGGAACTACTGTAGGTAGGTGGACCACTTTTGATCTCGGTCGTTATGCAAATTCCCCTATGTCTATATGAACTACAGAGGCTTGTGATTAATGTGGATGATTGTCTCCTTTTAGATAATGTAATGTTTCCATTGATGACATGCTTGTACATTGGAATATAATTCCTTGTCATAGATGGGGTATTTCCAGACAATATATGAGAGTGTCTCACTTTGGTATGCCATCAGATGACTGTGCTGAGTGAGAACTGCACCTACAGTATAGTCAGATGCATCAGTCTCAATCTCGAACGGTTGTTGCAGATCAAGCAACGAGAGTACTGGAGCTGAGCACAAGTGATGCTTTAGATCATCAAATTCTCGTTGTTGTTACTTCCCACACACAAACTTTTCCCTATCACCACCCTTGGCCACTTGGCTAAGGGACCATGCAATACGGGAGAATCCCAACACGAACTGTCGGTAGAAATTGGCCAGTCTCAAGAAGCTCCAAAGATCGGTTAGTGTGGTCGGGGCTGGCCAGTCACGAATTACTTGGATCTTAGCTAGATCAACATGTACCCCATGCTCATCAACATTATAGCCTAAGTATTGGACCTTGTTCATGCCAAAGGAACATTTTTTCAAGTTGGAATATAGCTTGTGTTGCCCCAGAGTGCTCAAAACCTATTGAATATGT
Source organism: Picea glauca (assembly GCA_000966675.3). Classification (NCBI taxonomy): domain Eukaryota; kingdom Viridiplantae; phylum Streptophyta; class Pinopsida; order Pinales; family Pinaceae; genus Picea; species Picea glauca. Next base: position 80,013 of record JZKD02S1740709.1, on the reverse strand, counting down.
CGCATGTGCTCCTCCCAAGTTCTGTTGAAGATGAGGATGTCATCCAAATATACAACATGACACTTCCACAAATATGGTTGTCCTAAGAGAACATCACAAAATTCAAGGGGAACAATATCACACAATACATCGTCTTTGAAAGGCTTGATGTCGTTGGGAAGATGGTCTTGTTGGATGACACAAAGATATCTTCCTTGGCGAAGTCAACCGATGGTGTAGGGTTGAGGGTGCAGTGTCGTTGGCATATTCAACCACTTGATGACCTTTGCTGAGATCAGATTTTTTTGACTGCCGCTATCGACAATGAAATGAAGCGGATCCCCCTTTACCCACATTTGTGAGTGAAAGAGGCATTCCCCTTTGTAACACACCCCGTCACCCACAAGCCAGGGTGTGCTACCTTCTAACCCACCCTTGGAATTATTTCTCTTACCGATACCTTTTTAAATTAATAAGGACACATAAAAGAAAAGATCTAACAACATGCACAACAATAACCAACAATCATGCATATTCTAAAGATTCAATTAAACGATAAATAAATACACAACGGAATACATTCATATACAGATAAATAATACCATAACAAAGAGCACTTATCTTTATAAAATAAGACACCAACTGGCTGCAGACCAAGGAAGTTCCACCCAACCGTAGACACTACTGCTCCAAATTTCAACAACAGTATCACTCCCGAGCCAGGGCTATGAATCCACAAGGACGGTTCCAGAGTGTTACTTGGCTTCCCGAACCAGTCAACACTCAAGCTCTCACATGCTTTCCTAGCACTCACAACAATCCAAGTACCTAAATCTCTTCTACCCAGCCTGCACCACCCAAGAGAATGGACCTCCACCCTTCTCTGCCACGCAATCCCTCAGGCAGTCCTTCTCCTTCCAGGGCTCCAACGCAGCTGGTCCAAAATATCAATGTTGGAACTCTCAGGACTCACAGCCGTGGACAGAGTTGGACACAGGCCAACACATCTCATAAATGCAGACCTCAAGTCATGGATGGATTAAACCAACGACCTCTACAACCAATGATACCATGGCTACTCTTTTGGCAGATCATTTCACTTTCCTAAGACAAGACACTGATGAGGTTGATGAATGGGTGATAGAAATGAATGGAGTAAGCTCTCCACCACAAGGTGAAAAAACAATGAATACTCAGTGAATGAATGCGTTAGGGAAATAATGGAAGGAAAGGAGAAGTGAAGGAGCGAACGAGATAACGACCAACCCCCCGAACAAACCATGGGCATGTTTAAGTATTTCGTGGGGAATCAAGAACCTCTGGGCCTCACCCAAGAAGCTCACATAACTGATCCACTCCCTTAGACAAAAGGGTAATTAAAATAGGAAATAAAAATTTATCCCCGCAAGCCCCCTCTCTTGTGGAGTCATAGACCCCTATAACTCTAGTCCTTGTCCGTCTAGCAGCCAACGATGTGTTTATTATTAATAATGATCAAAACATTACATTTCTTAGGCACACTGGACTCTTTTAATTATTTGGTCCCTCTGGCCTCTTATCATTGTAACAATACATTATTTAAAATGGGGGTTCAAAACCCGTGGTGTTACATCCCCTCCCCCTTATTTTGGCACTGTCCTCAGTGCATATACAAAATAGAGATTGAAATCTCAAAATTTATTCAAAAAGTTGTGGGTACTCTGCCCGCATGGCATCTTCATGCTCCCAGGTAGCATCTTCAGGACCGTAGCAGGTCCATTGAACTTTTACCAGCTCTATAACTCGATTTTGGAGCATTTTGACCTTTTTGTCCAATACCCGCACCGTATGGACCTGAAAGTCTCCCTCTGTCTCTACCTAAATCAGATGCCAATCAATAACATGGTTAGGATCATGTACATATTTATTTAGTAAAGAGACATGAAATACATTATGCACATTCATGGAAGCAGACAATGCAAGCATGTATGCAATTGGCCTTATTCTGTCCAATATTTCAAATGGACCATAGAATCTGGCTACCAACTTTGTACAACTACCCAAGTTCAAGGATCTTTTCTTGGGATTCACTTTCAAAAGTACATGCTCCCCTACTTTAAATTCTCTAGTTGTCCTGTTCTTATCTGCATAAACTTTCTGTCTATCCTGAGATGCCTTTAAATTTTGCTTGATCTTAACCATCTATTCTTCCATATCATTGAGAAACTCTGGCCCAAGTACCACTCTATTTGCTGGGTTGTCCCAACTCACTGGAGTATTTCATTTCCTACCATACAAGGCTTCATATGGGCTCATTCTCAATGAATCTTGATACCCATTATTATATGCAAACTCAACCAAGTGTAAGTAATCTTCTCACTTAGATGGCTTATCCATCACATACATTCTCAACATATCTTCAATTACTCGGTTGACCCTCTCTATTTGTCCATCTGATTGTGGATGGTATGATGTGATAAAGTTTAGATTTGTACCAAATCCTTTAAACATTCCCTTCCATAAATTGGAGGTAAACTTTGTATCTCTGTCCGAGACAATTGTCCTAGGTATCCCATGCAACCTACCAATATCTCTCATGTAAATTTCTGCAATATTAGCCGTTGTATAGGTTGCTTTTACAGGAACAAAATGAGCAACCTTTTTTAATTTGTCAACCACTACCATGATTGGATCATGTTGTCTTGCTGTCCTGGGTAATTTAGTTATGAAATCAATGGTTATCACTTCCCATTTCTTCTCTGGGATTGGTAATGGATGCAACAAACCCGCTGGGTGCCTATGCTCAGCCTTCATCTTCTGACATTCCATACATCAAGCGATGTAATTAGCAACATCCTTTTTCATTCCCGGCCAAAAGAATTGGCTTCTTATTGTTGTAATAGTTTTCTGGTAACTATGATGTCCAACATAAGGAACATCATGCATTTCCTTCAATACCAAATTCCTCAGTTCTTCGGAACTAGGAACATAGATTCTATTCTTATGCATAAGTAATCCATCTTCCTCTATCTCATACTCCTTTAATTTTTGGTGTACATCTCCTTGCTGTAAGCTTTCCTTTACCTGTAGGTAATGCTAATCCATAACAAGATCATCTAAAATTATGCTCTTCAAGTCTGACTGATGCATACTGACAACAATATCATGCATGAGATGCACTCTTATACTAAGTGCATCGACAACTTTATTCTCTTTTCCTTTGATATGCTTGATATCAAGGTCATATTCACTTAAAAATTCCAGCCATCTTGTTTGCCTGGCATTCAAGGTTGGTTGTTCAAAAAAATACTTCAGGCCAATGTGGTCTGTTCTTAATTCAAATCTCTTCCCCATGAGGTAATGCCTCCGCATCCTCAAGGCGTGGACAATGGCAGTAAGCTCCAAGTCATGTGTGGCATAGTTCCTCTCATGTTCCTTAAGATTTCTAGACTCATAACCAATGACATGTTCATTTTGCATGAGGACTCCCCCAAGTCCTTCCTAACATGCATTTGTACATACCACAAAACTTTCATTTGGGTCAGCAATCTTTAACACAAGTGCACTAGTAAGTAATTCATTCAACAGATTAAAATTCTCTTCACACTTAGGTGTCCATTCAAATTTAGTTCCCTTCTTTTGCAAAGAAGTGATGGGATGAGCAATCTTAGAGAACCTTACCATGAACCTTCTATAGTAACCAACTAATCCCATAAAATATATGACTTCTGACACATTTCTGGGTGTTGTCCGTCCTCTAATGGCTTCAATCTTCTCTGGATCTACTGCTATGCCCTACTCTGAAATAATGTGTCCCAAGTAATGGATCTACTTTTGATAAAAATAACACTTACTCAGCTTGGCATACAACTGATGTTCTCTCAATAGTTGCAATACCAGTCTTAAGTGATGTTCATGCTCATATTCAGAGTTAGAATAAATAAGTATGTCATCCAAGAACACTATGAAAAACTTCTCCAAATAATTTCTGAATATGCCATTCATTAAGCACATAAAGACAACTGGTGCATTGGTCTATCCAAATGGCACCACTACAAATTTATAATGCCCATACCTGGTCCTAAAGGTTGTCTTATGAATATCTTCTTCCTTGATCCTTACCTGATGGTATCTTGACCTCAGATCAATCTTCGAAAATATCTTTTCTCCTCATAGCTGATAAAAAAGGTCATCAATTCTGGGTAGAGGATACTTGTTCTTTATAGTATATTTGTTCAGTTGTCGAAAGTTAATACACAACCTCAAGGTTCCATCCCTCTTTTTGACAAAAAGTACTGGTGCTCCCCAAGGTGAAACGTTGTCGAAAGTCAATACACAACCTCAAGGTTCCATCCCTCTTTTTGACAAAAAGTACTGGTGCTCCCCAAGGTGAAACACTTGAACGTATGTACCCTTTCTTCAATAATTCCTCCAACTGCATTTGTAATTATTTTAACTCTGGTGTGCTCATTCTGTAAGGTGTTTTTGACACCAGGGAGGCTCTAGGCACTAGATCAATTGAGAAATCTATATCCCTTGTTGGTGGCAACCCTGGTATTTCTTGGAATACATCTTCAAATTCATGTAGTACCGAGAAGTCTTCAAGGCTTGGCCCCTTTTTATTTTCTGGCTCTTCCATATGAGTTGCATACAATTGACATCCTTTTCTAAAACATCTCTTCAGTTGTAAGGCTGGAATMTCCCTTATAGAGATGGGTCTTGGAACTYCTTTCACAGTGCTCTRTTTTCCATCTCKATCAAGACATGTAAATKTCTTGCTATGACAATCTAAGACAACATGATGCTTKTCCAACCAATCCATTCAATTTAKAATATCATAAGACCCCAAGGGTATGATATTCAGATCAACACTAGTATTCACACCATTAAGACTTATGGAACAACTTTTGACCATATCATGGATTCTCCTTTTGGTTCTAGTGGCTAGYTGAATCAAACTTGATTTTCCAAGMTTACTTTTCTCCAAATGTAATCTATCCACTATTTTAGGATCAATGTAACAATGACTTKCTCCTGAATCAATTAAAATAACAACAYGTTGATTTATKATCTTACCTTCCACCTCGATCATATTGGACTGGTACTCTGCTTGTCRATCATCTAAAKCTACATAGATTCTTCCCATATCTTCGACWRTTGTAGCCTCTTGGACRTTGTGCATAGTCTTCACTCTGTCCTTTCTATGTGGGYAATCCTTGTACATGTGATCTTCCTTGCATCCCCAACATTRGATTGGTGGTCTTCCCCTTTTTCCCAAGGAGTCTTMYTTCTTGGATTCACCCTTATAATACTGATCTTGATGATTTCTATTAGGTTCATTCCTATTGAAGGGAGGTTTGAATCCTTTCCTCCTCTGATCAAACTTCTCCTTATTCTTATCCTTCCAACATTTATGCAAGGATTCTCTTCCCTAGCCTTGCTCATACATGTATTTAGCCTTCCTGATGGCCCCAGTTAAGGTCTTGGGCTCATCATACCTAATATTTTCTTTATAAAAGGTTGGCAGTCCACTTAGAAATCTTTGTATTTTCACCTTCTCATCATCAATGAACCTGACATATTTTAACAATCCCAAGAACTTCTTCTCATATTCTTCCATAGTCATGCTTCCCAGCCTGAGTTCAAAGAACTCCTGCATTTTATTGTCATAGAAATTCTCTGAGAGGTACTCCTTTTGGAAGTACTTCTTCAACTGCTTCCAAGTGATCCTATTCTCATTAATATGTTCAACTTGCTTCAGTTGATCCCACCACATTGTATCTTTCCCGTGTAAATGGTAGGTGGCAATCCCAACTTCTAGGTTTGATGAATAGTTATGCAATTGAAAATATCTCCCGAGTCCAAGCAAACATGCTTCAACATTGTCTTCCTTTTATTTTTCACCATCAAAGGAGGGTGGCTTAAGCTTCCTCAACTCTCCTTGAAAACTATCCACTTCCTGTTTCCTTCTTTGGTGCCTAACATGAGACACCTCTAGACTTCTTATTGAAACTTCCGATGCATAAAAATTTCTTTCTGAGTAAGGAGGTGAGTGGTGTCTATGAGTTCTATTGGCACTTCCCAAATAACCAGCTCTTCCATGATCCTCTTTTCTTTCACGAAACCGACCTTATTCCTCTTGTTTTGAGTTTGATCCCTTCTTTGTTTTCCTCTGCAACTGATTTAAGATCTGCAACAATCGAGCATTTATCTAACTTTTCTCTCTTATCAATCTCTCATTGTCTGCTTTGTAGCTATGCACTTCTATTTTCAGGCTTCTTACAATTTCTATTAATGTTTCCTGCTCTCCTCTTCCCTTGCGTCCACTGGACTCTGTCTCTACATTACCACCTACGGTATTCTGGCCTTCGACCTATCTTTCATGGTTGGAGGCTTCCTCACCTTCTCCCATCTATCGAATCTTCATTATGAGATGATATGTTTAATCTCTTAATTCTGCAAAATGTGCAAGTGACCATTTTGTTAGAATTATGCATATGATAAACAAAATTTTCCAAACCATGTTACGAGTCATTTTTCTTCTCAATTTATGAAGAACATGTATGTATTAATCTGCACTGTATAACACTTCCATGTTATCCCTTAGTCGTTACAGAATTTAATTCTGCACATGAAATCCCTTCAAACCACTTCCCCAGGTGACCACGACTCAAAAACGTGACCAAATCCTTCCTCGTGCTTTGCAACTTCAGAACCTTTAGCCAAGACCAGATCAACGATCCTCATCCTCATTCATGATCAATGATCGAGATCCACTTTGGGACTCTGCGCTTCGGGAGTTCGACACTTTCAACCTCTTCTTTCCCCCGGAGTACTCTGTACCCGAAGTTATAGATCAGGTGCCACGTGTCCACCTCAAATCAACGGCTCTAGTCCACTTCGGTACTTCGACCTTTGGAAGTCTCAACTTTCCCCTCTTGCTTCCTCCTGGAATGCTTGCACACGAAGTTCACAATTTGTCGACGCATGTCCTCCCGCAGATCGACGACTATGAACTGATTTGGCTCTTTGGGCTTCAGGAGTTTCAAAATCTCCACCTTCACTTTCTCCTGGAGTGCTTTCACCCAAATTCGATGATCTGTCGATCCATGTCTCTCATAGATCAACGAATGTGAATCACTTCGACTCTTCAGGATTTGGGAGTTTCAAACTCTCCACCTTCACTTTCTCTCAAAGTGTCGATCCTCTGAACCTCTACGAGATCTACTTCCATGTTTCTTCTGTGATCAATGATCGATATGTACTCTGACCTTCGAGCCTTCAGGAGTTCTCAACCCAATGTAAACTACCACATATTTTTCCTCTTGAGTGTCTAATCTCTAGACTGCACGATCTGTTGCCACAAGGTGAAATACTAGAAGCGGACACGTGGTCCAATCAGGTGGGTGACACATGTCACATTCTAACTGAAATTTCAATCCTCCATAGGTTCAAAACTTGCTGACACGTGGAACACATCCCATGTTTCCATGTCATCCCAAGTGACGTCCGTGAGCCATGTCACTTCGAAATTTTGGGCTTCAGAAGATTTTACGCTTGCACTCCTCAAGTCTCCCGAACTCTGAATTTTTGAACTGATTAACCTTTCGAGGTCCACATCACCTCTAGGTGACGTCATCATGCCCCACCACTTCGACTCTTCGGGCTTTGAGAATTTCCATACTGGCACACTCCAATTCTCCTAAATTCCGAATTCACGAACTGGCCAATCTACCGATGTGTGTCTCCCTTATCAGATAGTCCGTATTAACTTCAGACTTCGAGACTTCAGGTAGTTCTTGCCCTAGTACTTCTCTCTGCAAAACCTTATGGAGTAATAAGTCTCTGAAGTGAGAGATATGGTGCCACGTTTCCTTGTTGATGGATGTTCTAAATGAACTCCAGGCTTCGGGCCTTCAGAAGTTCTGGATTTTCACATCCATCTTTATTAGGAAGTGGTTATCCGCCAGAGTGCAGGACATCTTGCCACATGTCCACTTCGATCAATGGTTTGTATCTACGTCGGCTCTTTGGATCTTTAGGCTTTGGGAGTGCTTTACTCACTTAGATTCTTCTTGCTTCCTCCTGGAGCACGAGATCGCCTGACACGTGCCCCCTTCTTGAAGATCAATGACCACTAGTGATTGTAGAGACTCAACTCACTCACTCTTTAATTTCCTTTCCGATCTCCACCAAGCGAATATGCTCGTCTGTAGCGAGATCAATATTCACCGTTAATATGTTGATCTAACAAGATCAACGATCCTAAGCGATTGCGGGATCACAACTTGTTCGTGCTTTGATTTCATTCCCGATCCCCACAATGCCTCCCCACCGTCGATTTCTCTCCAATGAGATCTAACAGTTGTGACTTAACCTTGGCTACACCTTCATCGGACGACCCTTGTTCACCTACCCTCCGATCTAATGATCTCAGATCTCTCTTGATCCCACAATGGCGATCGCTCCCAAATTCGAAAGGGATGGTTACGATCCTTCAAACCCTTACAAAGGATATCTGGCGTTCTATCTCTTGCGTAAATTATGCAATTCCATTCCTCCATATCTTTTCAACTTCATGGTCAAAATTTGATCTCAACCACGAGACTTTGACCAAAAGACCCGGCCCATACCGGCCCAATGTTTCAACCAGAAGCTCTGATACCAATCTGTAACACACTATGCCACCCACATGCTAGGATACACTACCTTCAATCCACCCCTTTGACTTCTTTCTATTACTGATACCTTTTTAAATTAATAAGGACACATAAAAGAAAAGATCTAACAACATGCACAACAATAAACAACAAACATGCATATTCTAAAGATTCAATTAAATGATAAATAAATACACATCGTAATACATTCATATACAAATAAATAATAACATAACAAAGAGCATTTATCTTTATAAAAGAAGACACCAACTAGCTACATACCAAGGACGTTCCACACAACCATAGACACTACTGCTCCAAATCTCAACAATAGTTTCACCCACGAGCCAAGGATATGAATCCACAAGGACGGTTCGAGAGTGTTACTTGGCTTCCCGAACCAGTCAACACTCAAGCTCTCATAGACTTTCCCAGCATTCACAACAATCTAAGTACCCAAATCTCTTCTACCCAACCTGCACCACCCAAGAGAATGGACCTCCACCCTTCTTTGCCACACAGTCCCTCAGGAAGTCCTTCTCCTTCTAGGGATCCAACGCAACTGGTCTAGAATATCAATGCTCGAACTCTCAAGACACAAGACAACACATGTCAGACATGCAGGCCTCAAGTCATGGCTGGATTACACCAACAACCTCTACAACCAATGATACCATGGATACTTTTTTAGCAGTTCGTTTCGACTCTCAAGACACAAGACAACACATGTCAGACATGCAGGCCTCAAGTCATGGCTGGATTACACCAACAACCTCTACAACCAATGATACCATGGATACTTTTTTAGCAGTTCGTTTCGACTCTCAAGACACAAGACAACACATGTCAGACATGCAGGCCTCAAGTCATGGCTGGATTACACCAACAACCTCTACAACCAATGATACCATGGATACTTTTTTAGCAGTTCGTTTCCATTTCCCAAGCCAAGACACAGATGATGAAGATGAACGGGTGATGAAAATGAATGGAGTGAGATCTCCATCCCAAGGTGTGAAAATAATGAACAATCAGTGAATGAATGCGTGAGGGAAAGAATGGAATGAAAGGAGAAGTGAAGGAGCGAATGAGCCAACGAACAACCCCACCCAAAAGACCAGGGGTGGGTTTAAGTATTTCGTGGGGAATCAAGAACCTCCTAGCCTCCCCGAAGAATCTCACGTAACTGATCCACTCCCTTATACAAAAGGGTAATTAAAATAAGAAATAAACATTTAGCCCCTCAAGCCCCCTCTCTTGTGGAATCATAGCCCCCTATAACTCTAGTCCTTGTCCGTCTAGCAACCAACGATGTGTTTATTATTAATAATGATCAAAACATTACATTTCTTAGGCACACTAGCCTCTTTTAATTTTTTGGGCCCTCTGGCCTCTCAACATTGTAATAATAAATTATTTAAGATGGGGGTTCAAAACCCAGGGTGTTACACCCCTTCTCTGGTTCTTCTGGTTTGCTTGGATGGACTTTGGTGGTAGCGACAGTGGCACTGGGTTCAACATCGATAATCCACTTCCCTCCTTCTGGATTTGATTTAGACTCAGAATCGACCTCTGATTCAGAAGTCTTCAGCTCGACCACGAGTGACAACTTGGAGAAACACTCTTCGGTGTTGTGCTAAGGGATTTTATGGTATTCACACCATTTTCCCATGTCCTTCATCTTCTCTTTATCTTTCTTGTGTTGCAGCTTGGACTGGTTGTCCTGAGAGTGGCCATCTTTTCTCTGTCGTTTGTTCTGTGGGTTGGGGCCACCTTTGCTGTGCTTCGACTGTGAGGAGTTTGCAGATCCAAACTCTCTCCTCTTCTGCTTAAATTCTTGCTCAATCTTGACAACATATCTATAAGCCATACCCAACGAGGCAATGTCTGGAAACTCCATTTTTGTTTGAATGTATTTATGCAAACAACCGTGGTATTTGAGTACTAGATTTTTCTCAGAGTCTTTGATACCCAATTTGGTGCGCAGGGTATGGAAAATATTGGTGAAATATGGTATTGTATGGTCCCTTTTCTGACACAGGGTGGTCCATCTGGTGTATAGGTCCTTGTATCTTCCAACAGGGTAGTGTTGTTCTTTAATGGCATCCCAGAAGGAATCTCATTTAGGGGAAGCCACAAATATTGCAGATTCCTCTACGACCATTTTCTTAGAGTAAGTATCCCACCAGTCCTTAACATGGGGGACGACCTTGAGGAGTGCAAAAGTTATATTTTCACTATCGAAAAATTTGTGGACCGAAAAATACCCTTCAAGAAGATTCAACCATTTATCTACAACATTCGCATCTATTAGTCCTTCAAATAATGGAATATCAAAATTTACATGTACCTTGAAGGGGGTTGCATGGCCGCTTAATGAAGATGCTTCTCATGTGGGAAACCACAGTAGGATCTGTGCAAAGTTTTCCATCATTTCGTTCCTTTGTCATGCAAGGGCTTCCCCGAGAAATATTTTAAAAGGATCTCCTGCTCCATCATCTTTCTTTTCATCCCCCATGGGTTTTTGTTAGGCTCAATGTGACTGATATTGCAAAGGATCAATTGGTTCGAGTCCCAACTTATTTTACCCATATCTTGTCGGGGACATGCACAAAGAAAAGTAAGTGAAGATGGATATTAGTGGCCACCCACCTATTACAACTGACTCCTCTTGACAATTTTTAGTTCAACACATTCTTATGTACTTCTTTGTAATTGTGGGTTCTACACTTCCAGGGTTGTTTGAATTCCTACACATATTCTAGGTGGATAATGGTGGCCTTCCACCTAATCCAACTAGCTTATTTTGTATGTTTTCATGTTAGCACATATTTCTATACTTCTAGGGTTGTTTTGGGGCCCTAAACAATTTTTTTTGGCTTTCCATAGTCAAACTATAGACAAAGTCAGATTTTGATGACATAATATGTAGTTCTCGAAAATACCTTTCCAACGACCTATCACGAGCCTAAAACAGAGGTTGTATGAAAAAGTTACGACCTCGGGAAGTTAAGGTACCAAATTACCTATCGGGGCCCTCATGACTTTTGGAATTTCACCTCTTAGGTTTAGGTTTTTGGATGTCTAGCGTTTTTCATTCATGAGTAATGTTAAAAAGGCCTATGGAGCCTCATTGTAATCATTTTTCTCATATGGATGCACGTAGCAACCACATCTCTTCTCAGAGATAACTACCACCATTTGAGCAAGTTGTTTCAGTTCTGCAGTTTTATAGTTTCATCCTATTTCATTGATTCAATAGAAGATGTTGTTCACTGGATATCTATGTTGTTCTCCATATCTCCGTTTTTATTGTATCCAGTCTGTTAATTAGTTCATTCCACTCCTAAATTCGGATCAGTGGTATCAGTGTGGTCTTATCTTCATTTATTTTTCTTCATGCATGTCCTCGACAGGATCTGGGTACAAGAAGTTGGGTCTCGAACCAATCGAGCCTTTGCAAGATCAGTTGCACCAAGGCCGACAAAAACCCATGGGGGACGAAAATAAATATGATGGAGTAGGATATCCTTTTAAAATGTTGCTCGAGGAAGCGCTTGCACGAAAAATAAACGAAATGATGGACAACTTTGCACAAATCCTTCGGCGACTGCCCACAAGAGAATCATCTTCATCAAGCGGCCATGCAACCCCCTTCAAGGTACAAGTAAATTTTGATATTCCATTATTTGAAATACTGATAGATACAAATGTTGTAGATAAATGGTTGAATATGATTGAAGGGTATTTTTCAGTCCACAATTTTTCTAATAGGAAAAATATTACTTTTGCACTCCTCATGGCCATCCCCTATGTTAAGGACTGGTGGGATAATTACTCTGAGCAAAGGGCCATAAAGGAATCTGCAATATTTGTGGTCACCCCTACATGGGATTCCTTCTGGGATGTTATTAAAGAACAATACTACCCTGTTGGAAGCTATGAGGACCAGTACACCAGATGGACCACCCTATGTTAGGAAAGGGACTAGACAGTAGCATATTTCACCAATATTTTCCATACCCTGCGCACCAAATTGGGTATCTAAGACTCTGAGCAACATCTGGTGCTAAAATACAACGATTTTTTGCATAAATACATTCAAACAAAAATGGATCTTCTGGACATTGCCTCATTGGGTACGACTTATATATATGTTGTCAAGATCAAGCAGGAATTTAAGTAGAAGAGGCGAGAGTTTGGATCTACAAACTCCTCACAGCCGAAGCAGGGAAAAGGTAGCCCCAACCCACAGAATAAAGGACAGAGCAAAGATGGCCACTCTTAGGACAACCAGTCCAAGCTGCAACACAAGAAGGGTAATGAGAAGACGAAGAAGTACACGAGAAAATGGTGTGAATACCATAAAATCCCTTGGCACAACACCAAAGAATTTTTCTCCAAGTTGTCACTCGTGGCCGAGCTGAAGGCTTCTGAATCAAAGGTCGATTCCGACTCTGAATCAAATCCAGAAGGAGGGAAGCGGATTATCGATGCTGAACCCATTGCCATTGTCGCTACCACCAAATTCCATCCAAGCAAACCAGAAGAACCAGAGGAAGGGGAATGCCTCTTTCACTCACAAATGTGGGTAAATGGTGATTTGCTTCATTTCATTGTTGATAGAGGCAGTTAGAAGAACTTGATCTCAAAAAATGTCATCAAGCAGTTGGATCTGTCGATGCACTGCACCCGCATCCCTACACCATCGACTGGCTTTTCCAAGGAAGAGATTTATGTGTCATCCAAAAGTGTCATCTTCCCAATGGCATAAAGCCTTTCAAAGACACGATATTGTGTGATATTTCTCCCCTAAGTTTGTGATGTTCTTTTAGGACAACCATATTTGTGGAAGCATCATATTGTGTATGAGTCTAGACCTCACAGTATTATTATTACTTTGGGTAGATAATTGTACATGATACTAGAGGTAGCATCGCCTACTGCTATTTCTTTAATCTCTGCTAAGCAATGCAATAAGGTCATTTCACATACCGATAAGTTCATCCATTTTGTGATCCATGCTCACAGTAAGAAAAAGGTCACCTCCACATCCATGGCCTCTACATAGAGCCTCTATTTTCAGTAGAAGCAAGTGGATGGGATCGTGGAAGAGTACATAGACATCTTCTCCTCACCCACCGAGGTACCGACGCACTACCAATTCAAGCATCCAATTCATCTAACCCTCGGTGCACCTCTTCCCAACGAACCAGCCTATTGGAACTCCCTGATGGAAAATGACGAAATCAAGCGTTAGATCTAATAGATTATTCAAAAAGGGCACATCAAACCCAAATCCTCCCCTTGTGAAAGCTCGATTGTACTAGTGCAGAAGAAGGACGGGACCTGATGACTTTGCATTGATTACAGAGAATTAAACAAAATCACAGTCACGAACCAATACCCAATTCCCAGAATTGATGACCTTCTTGACCAACTCAAGGGGGAAAAGTTCTTCAACAAGATTGACCTAAAGTCTGGCTACCACCAGGTTCCCATCAAACCAATTGATGTATGGAAGACAACTTTCAAATTTAAAGAAGGTCTCTTTGAATGGTTGATCATGCCCTTTGGCTTAACAAATGCACCGATCACTTTCATGAGGTTAATGGATGATGTATTGAGACCCTTCACCAACTCTTTTGTGGTGGTATATTTGGATGACATCCTCATCTTCAACAAAACTTGGGATAAGCACATGCAACATATTCAACAGGGTTTGAGTACTCTATGACAACACAAGCTATATGCAAACTTGAAAAAATGCTCCTTTGGCATGAACAAGGTCCAATACTTGGGCTACATTGTTGATGAGCATGGGGCACATGTTGATCCAACTAAGATCCAATTCATCCATGACTGGCCAGCCCCAAACACACTAACCGAGCTTTGAAGCTTCATGGGACTGGCCAAATTCTACCAACGGTTCATGTTGGGATTCTCCCATATTGCATGGGCCCTTAGCCAAGTGACCAAGGGTGGTGGTAGGGAAAAGTTCATGTGGGGGAAGGAACAAAAACGAGCATTTGATGATCTGAAGCATATCTTATGCTCAACTCCAATACTCTCTTTGCCTAATATGAAAAAACCATTCAAGATTGAGATTGATGCATCTAACTATGTTGTAGGCACAGTTCTCACTCAGCACGATCATCTGATGGCATACCATAGTGAGACACGCTTAGATATTGTACGAAAATACCCCACCTATGACAAGGAAATGTATTCCATTGTACAAGTCTATCGTCAATGTAAACATTACATTTTGGGAAAGGAGACAATCATCCACACTGATCAAAAGCCTCTGCAGTTCATACAGATACAAGGGAAGCTACAGAACGAACGCCATCAGAAGTGGTCCACCTACCTGTAGCAGTTTCATCTCAACATCAAGTATAAGACAATGAGCACAAGTCGTGTCACTGACTACCTCAATCGACTTCTCATGGCTGCACTCATCAATGTGCTCCATTCCTGTGGACATGAGGCATATGAGTGGCCCCAACTTTATCAACAAGATCCAGACTTTTCCACCACCTATCAACTCTTGGGTACATGCATGAATGCCACTGATTTTCACATTCAGGAGAGACTGTTACTCCATCTAGACCATCTCTGTGTTCCTACAAGAGAGCATGCAAAGCTGATTTTGGAAGCCCACTACAGTTGGATGGCAGGACATTTTGGCATGGAGAAAACTGTGGTCATTCTATAGAAACATTTTTTTTGTCCAAAACTTCGATAGGACGTCAGCAAGTATATCATATATTGCACTTCCCATGCCATTGCAAATCCAACCATAAAGAATCAAGGCTTATACACCCCTCTTTCTACTCTCGAGAAGCCTTCAGAATCCATCTCGATGGATTACATGTCTAGACTTCCGTCCACCAAGCAAGGAAATTATTGTGTATTTATGGTAGTTGATCATTTTTCGAATATGACCATCCTCACAACTTGCAAGAAGAACATCACATCGACATATACTGCCAAGCTATTCTTCAAACGAGTGTGGGTCCATTTTTGGATACCACAGATCATCATTTCCGACCGGGACAATAGGTTCCTCAACATATTTTGGTCGAGTCTTTGGTCATTGTTGGAAACCAAGCTCACTAAATCCACTGTTTTCCACCCCAAAACCGAAGGCCAAACAGAGGTCGTCAATCAGATGATTGTGCACATCCCGTGCATGTACAACTCTAAGCATCCACATACATGGGATGAGAGTCTCCCCTATGTTCAACATAGTTACAACAAGGCTCTCCATAGCTCCACCGACCATAGCCCATTTCAAGTGGGGCTGGGATTCCAACTCTTGGGTGCCATTGATGTTGCAATACCTCTTGCAACCACAAAAACAAACTATTCCCATGTTCAGTCTGAGACCGACAAATCCACCAGCTTCATTGAGAAGATTCAACACATCCGCCAATAGGTACATGATATTTTGCAGAAATCCAATGCTAAGTACAAGAAATAGCATGATCAACACAAGGTATCACACCAGTTTTAGGTGGGAGACAAGGTCTGTATACATTTGCAGAAAGAGTGTCTTACATGGCCCCATCGGAAGCTCCGCCCGCTTCTCTATGGGACTTACACTATCACCAAGGTTGTGGGTAGCAATGTTTTTGAGCTCAACACTCCACCCTTCCTTGGCTTGCACATAGTGTTCAATGTGGACCTCCTTCGGCCATATTTTCCACCATAATTGGACACCTCAGAGATCAAAGAACAACTGAGACCAAAAGAGCTCAACCTTGACTGCATGGAACAAGCATCCACTGATCATATAGTGGACACACAGGTCAAGGGAACTCGCCAACAGAGGATTCAACTTTATCGGGTTGTCAAGGTAGGGAAACTCCTACACCAAGGAAAGTGGCTCACCCGAGGCCAAATTCAATAGAAGTTTCCTAATATGATGGGGGAACTCAATGAAATGAAGACCATTTCTGCCTAAGGGGGGAGGACTGATTGAGGTGGATATTGGTGGCCACCCACCTATTCCAATTGGCTTCTCTTGACAATTTTTAGTTCAACATGTTCTTTTGTACGTCTTTGTAATTGTGGATTCTACACTTCTGGGGATGTCTAAAGCACTACACATCTTCCAGGTGGATACTGGTGGCCTCCTACCTAATCCAACTAACTTGTTTTGAATGTTTTCATGTCAGTACATATTTTTGTACTTCCAGGGCCATTTTGGGGCCCTAAACAATGTTTCTTTGGCTTGCCATAGTTAAATTGTAGACGAAGTCAGATTTTGACGGCGTAATGTGTAGTTCTTGAAGAGACCTTTCCAATGGGCTATCACGTGACTAAAACAACCCTGGAAGTACAAAAAGATGTGTTGACATGAAAGCATCCAAAATAGGCCAGTTGGATTAGGTGGGAGGCCATCGGTCTCCACCTGAAATATGTGTAGTGTTCGACAACATAGGTATTCCAACAGAGGATGAATAGCTTCAATAACCACTCACATAACCAGATCAAAGATTAACACACTGATGTTTTCATGTGGTAAAACCCCTACAGGGAACCATCCATGACCCCAACCAACGCGACCACTTGGAGCAGTTTATTAATGAAAAAGAAAAAAATTACAGAGATATTTTACAAGAGAGTTTCTCACAATCGATCATCGAAAAATGACCCTCCATGCTCTTTAAATAAAGATCATGGACCAATCAGGTGATAAGCCACAGATCAATGGCCATTAAGATCGAAGTGAGTATGAACCGTCAGATCACTCTATGTCGGGAACATATCGTGATCGTTGCATTTCCTAACTACAAATGCATACTAATGCATACTAAAGAATCACACTAAGAAACACACTTTTACCTAACGACACATTCGACTAAGTAGATCTTAACTAACTCCTAAGTGTCTAAATATCCTAACATGTAGGGCTTCAGAAAGCCCCAGAAGTGTAGAAACCACAATTACAAAGAAGTACAGAAGAACATGTTGAACTAAAAATTGTCAAGAGGAGCCAGTCAGAATAGGTGGGTGGCCACCAATATGCACATGGATCAACAATATCAAAATACCAAAGATAATTGGAATGCTTATGGTCAAATATAGAGGAATAAGTGGTACTAGAGATGATAAATTCAATTTGTATATTTTTTTTCTATGATTGTCATATTGAAGTGATTTTTTTAATGTATAATTTGTTTCCCTAACAGTGACTTAAGATGTATAATATGCTTACCATTAAGATAAATTAACAAAAAGGGAAACTATATGTGTTGGAATACATTCACTAGAAGAACAAAGCATCAACTCGTATGTTAAAAGCATAATAGATGGAAATATTCAAGCACATGGTATAAATTTTTCAACGAGAAATTCAGACAATAAATTAGCAATGGATTATGTAGTCAATGTACTTTTAACTTTCAGTCAATAATCTATAGAGGAATGATTGAATATTTATACAAAATGGTGTTTGAGCTCAATTTTTACAAGATAGACTACACTAATTATATAATCATGCATGGAGTAAAAAAACATGCTTTGACACCATTATACTAAATTCAATGGGTGGTGGGTGTGTCTTAGAAGTTGTGCCCACTCCATTCAAAAAATACCTTGTTAGAATTCTTGTGAGTTGGGTGACACTAAGATAATTGAGGGTTAACTCTATCAATTATCATAGATTAGTGGAAATTCTTGATAGAGATTAGCTTCCCATTTTCCAACACATATGCTAAGTGGCATGTGTCTACAAACCAAGATTGGCACTTTTAAATGAAGATACGCTAATCAAACCACTTGATAGAACACGCCTTTTGTTGATTTTCTTGTTTTGTGTTCATTGAAGAAGGCATGCCATTGACTTAGTGCACATTGGTGAAGTGTAGATTTAACATGCATATGCTAATTGTACTCATCAAGAGGGTGCATTGTTGGCTTAACAATAAGTATCTTTTATGATAACTACTTTCAACCGTTATCTAACCCTTAAATGTTTCTTCATCTTCACTCACCACTATTATGTTGTAAGTGTTGGAATCCCAAAAGAAGCAAAGGGTGCATAAGTCCACAATGGCTAGAAGCCAAAAAGAGTGCATTGTGAGGCATCTTGACACCAAGTACTTGTGGTCTTGGAAAAACCATAGATATTCCATATTGGGAGTGGTCTTTGGAGTAGAGGCATCTCAATTTTGCAAACATTGGCTACTTCAACAAAAAACTTAGCAATGATGGAACTAAGGAAACCACCTCACTACTACATTTTGGGTAAAAATCTAACATTTGAACAAATATTTGATGAAAAAAAAAATCAATGTAAAAAATCAGTGAAAATTCAAGAAATTTGTTCTTTTTTTGTCTTTTCCCCGCAACAAGTGTTGCATATCCGATGTTACCACACAAATGTCATTAATCGATGATAAATGTGACTCATCAATTTGGACTCAGTAAATATAATTTATGGCTAGATAAGGTTGATTACTCAACGTTTTTGGGAAACAAATTTCCGTTGACAAGTATTTTATACTTTCAACATTTCTAGTATAGTTTTTTTTTTAATCCATTTTTTGAAAAACAATCGCGCGAAAGAAACCATATATACAAACATTTTTTTTGAAGAGTTGTAATTATGTGACATAATACTATAGGCAATTTTTCTACTTTTAGTACATTGTTAAACTCATTATTCTCTCTATAATCGAAATTTTATTTGGTTAAAATTTATAAATACCATTTGAATTTTCTATATATGAATATTTTTACATGTATTCTTATTGTACTAAGAATGGGTCGAATAGTTTGTTGAAATATAAAACAATGTTAGATAACCCTAAATCAGGCTTGGTGCATGCAGTCAGTTGGCTTATATGGAGAATATAATCAAAGAATCTTTGGATTTCATATTGGATTTTGATCTTGGTGAATGCAATTTCTCTATACACACAAGAAATCGTGAAAAAAAATCTGTTATCAATCCCAAACTTCTTGATATTAGTGATAGGAAATGTTGTTTCTCTTCCACAAAATGAAAAGGCATAAAAAGAAGAGTTAATAGGTCAACAACTAGCAAACATTGCTTAGATCACAAGCCATTGGAAATGGGGAACCAAATATTTCCTTTCGATAAGATAGAGGAAACATGATTTTTGTCTTTTTGATGCAAGAGCATCGCCATCAAGGTCCGAGCGTGGATGACAGTTGGGCGCACTAGCGCATATTTTGAAACTTTTTGAATTTCAAAATATCAATGTAGTATCTGACAAAACTTTTTGAGTTATAAATGTATTTAATGTTTGGAGGTTGAGCCATCATGAAAGATTGATGGGGGAATGTATTTGTTTTATGAATTGGATCGCAGTACAGATTTGGAGCTTGCGCTCTTATCTGTCTGACGCAACATTTATGGTAATAGGCATTAAGTAGTTGATAGCATTCAATTTCATTTAATATAGCATAGAGTGGTTGGAGGGAATGCTCAAAGAGAACCTCCTTGTATAAATCTTTGTAATATTGCCCAGTAGAGGTTGTTGGTTGTGGATGTTTGTTGTTGTTGAGGATAGAGGAGAATCGGGTAGTAGTTGAATCTACCTTGTATAGGTTAAGGAATAGTGAAGAACAATGTATGTATGTATGCGAGTTTCAGTTGGATGAATATAACAAAGATATATTTTTCCAAATGTGTGTTGGTTATGTGTCTATCTGAATGAATGGTAGAGTTTCTGTTATTTTTCAATTCTCTGATATTTCTGTTCTTGAATCCATGACTTCATTTACTTTGTTGAATGCATGATTCATCGTGAGGGGTATACAAGTTTCAGTCGTTCATCTTCAGTCAGTGAGTGCAAGGTGTGCCTAGTGTTCACAAGGAGTGCGTGGTTGAGCCTGTTTCAACTCAAAAGCTCAGAAGAGATAATGAAACCTCACGTTTGCAAGGAGTGCATTGAAATCCACAAGGAGTGCGTGATCAAGTTTAGACTCGAAATATCAGGAGCGACAATGTGATTTCAGTCACGCAAACCAAAAGGTGGCTGGAGGATAGTCACAAGGAGTAGGAATCCATCCAAAAGGAGAAGATAAGTTGTGGATGAAAGTCTATCGCAAGGTGTGCACAGACCAGGAATTCGACTAAGTGTCGAAGAGATTGTTCAGGGGAAGCTGAGGAAGTTAATCTTAGGAGGAAGAATGATGAAATTTATTCAAGGGAGAGAAGTTATTGAAGTTATCATCTAGGACAGTGGACAATATTTGTTCCAAAGGGAGACAAGTGATTCCAGACCGTCATATTTGGTAAGGCTACAAGGAGGATAGCCGTAGAGCGCTTCGGTACTTCGGAATTGACAAGTTTGGAACTTGACGCAAGTAGGGTCGCAAAGTCCGAAGTCGTGATTCAATCTTAACAGTTGATCACAGAGGATTACGTGGTGATGGATCATGAATTTTTGGAATCAGAAGTTTGGAGGTTGCGGACGGAAGTCTTAGAGTTTCGTGAAGTTGTGAAATCCAAACCCTTGTGTGCCAACAAATATGAGGAGATGTGTGGCGGGTGTACGGAACCTCGAAGGAGAGTGTTTTAAGAGAAGCTAAGGAGAGGATCCAGGAGATCCCCAAAGTGCGAACTGCGAAGAGATAGACCCACGGTCATAACCATGGTCACTTGCAGAGGAGACCTGTGTGTGTGGGTAGAGTTATTTCGGGTGCCGGTAGGGACCCAAGGAGTCACTCCGACTCGATATTTTCAAACAATCCAAGACCGGGAGGTCGCCTATCCATTTGGAGGAAAGGGGGGGTTGTGCCAAGAGTGGTATCAGAGTGAGTACATAATTGAATTCTATAAAGGAAGGAGTAAAACTGATATCAGGAGGAGAGATATCAGAAGCGTCAACACAATGTTGCCTAGAAGACGTGCTGACCCACCTATAGCCAACAGAGCTATGGAAACAGAGATGAGAGAAATACGTGCAAGGTTGTATGCCATGGAGACAACACAAAGGAGAGCGCCAGATGCTGGAGACATCAACGAGTCATAAATGGAAGAAGTAGAATTTGAATGATCAAAATCTGGATCAGGGGATCAAATTTTGCTAAATTTTCAAAGTGCTCGGAATGTGACGAAAACAGAGTCATTGCGTCCGTCTCGTCTTCCTTATTCCGGCGGTATATTTACTTTCTCAAACAGAGTCCATATGGAGAAGATATCGCAATCTGTTCGCCGAGCCAAACAGGCAAAAATTTGATGTTGACTGTACCTATCCGTACAATCCGTATAGGACAGGGGGCAGGTCCGTATAGTCCGTACAGGACACGTGGCAGGACCGTACAACATACGTGGCCGGTCCGTACAAGACATGTGGCGGCTCCAGGGAGTGACACGTGTCAGGCATTTTTAGACTTTTGGGCATACGGTTGATCAATTCAGAGGTGACATGTGTCACCACTGGAAGGGTGACACGTGGCATAGGATGACGTCATCATCCTATGTGTCGAATGACGTAGTAGGTGACTGGACCGTACGACGATGATGTGGCAAGCGTTGGTTGGTTGACGATTGACGATTTGAAGGTTGACACGTGTCTTTGTGGTGGCCAATAATAGGAGGACACGTGGCCCAATCAAAGGGCGCCACGTGTCTCTCACTGGTTGGCTAAGGAGTTCTATATGCAAAATATTGGAGGCCACAGGGTTCGACCCCCGGACCTCTCTTCCACATAGAGCCTTTACGAATTCCAATGACCAATATGCCACCGTTTATGCCTTGTAATGGGTATGGATTTGATTGTATTTATTGTTGAATATTGTATTACATGGAAAAGGGTGCGGGCCGGGGCTTAGCCCCGACCCGTGGTTTCATTGTAAACCATGCGACCCTATGGTATATGGGGGTGGTGTTACCGTTTGCGCGTGGATTTAAATGCAAACCAAATTTTATATTACCACATATATTATATGATGTGCGTGGTAATGTTTTGTGCGTGTGGTTGTATATTCGCGTGGGGTTTTAAAATGTTAGCCCGCGGTTTTGCGTGTTTAACCATATGACCACAGTTGGAGCGCGCAGAGTTGGTTATACGGTTTAGAAACGGACTTAACCACTTTTATGCTTATGCGCGGCCCTATGGCGCCATATGCCCGAGTGTCGAGGCGGTTGGGGGCTGGAGGCGCCCTACCGTTCTACGGTTTGCACCGTTGGCACATTTGTGCCCGGTGCCAGGTTTTAACACGTTTCGAGAGTGTGTTCCTGGTTCATGCACACAAAGGTGCGTTTTGTAGAACCAGTTCCAGCAAAGCTTGAAGGAGGAAAATGGAGGAGGCCTAACGTCTTCATCGTTTGGCCGATTGAGGTGCCGTAAAATCCCAGCTAGGGTTTTTTGGATGTGCTGGATCCATTGGTGCCATTTTCACAGCCATTTGAAAACTTCTTCTGCAAGATTTTAACCATTGAATTTTCAGCAAGCTCCAGGGAGTTTGAAGCCCTCTTTGATGGAGGACATGGTTTGGTGAGCCTATATTTGTTTTCTGTGATTGAATAATCATTTTTGGATAATTGATATGCTTTGAACACATTGGGACAGGTTTCAGAGGCTGTTGAGGACTTTTACAGGTGTTTTTTCCAAAGAGAAGCTCAGGGAAGCTTATGGCCACATGTAGAAGAGGGCATGCCCGGATGAGCCATGATCCGTTTTCAGAGTTCTATTAGCCATTTTTGGGGTTTTTATGTGTTCTGATCTCAATGGTATAGTCTGTTTTTCCATTGGAGTTGAGCAGCAGCTTGTAAAAGAACTTTTGACTAATTAATCCCAGAGAGCCAAGTCC
>JZKD02S1740709.1:21606-55232 GCA_000966675.3 Picea glauca | reverse complement strand
TATCAGCTTGTTCTTGTTGTGAGTTTGATGGTTTATTTGCTGCAAGTTGTGTTGCTGTGTATTTGTTTAAAGTACATATTTAACCATCTAAAAGAACAATTCCTCACACATAAGCTTTTACAAGAAGATACATGAACTTACCACATAAGTTTATTTTTCATATTTATACACATGAAGCAAGGTCCTGTAAAGTTTATTTTAATGAAGTAGGGGTGCTTGCATAGCATAACAAGTCAGCCTTCTATTTTCAGATCAAGTGGTATCAGAGCATAAGTTTGTTTCGCTCATATGTTTGCCATTGATAGCTTGAGATTTAGCTATTGGTTTTTGTGCAAGTTTTGTGTTGAAGTTGGATATCTGCAAGGATGGCAGAAGCTTCAAGTATTGATAGTGCTCATACATTTTCATTATCTCAATATTTTAACAAAGAAGAGATTCTAACTTTGAGAGATTTGATGAAAGAGATGTGTGAAGACAAAAATAAGGGCATTGCTCTTGAAGAGCAGTTGATGGCCATGAAGCAGGAGAAAGACCAGCTTTTGCAAAGGTTGCATGAAATGGAGATTCAACTCCATGAGGCAAAAGAAACCCTTACCAAGTACATGCATGAACATAAGGTATGCAGTGCTAGTTTATCTTCTAATTCATATAAAGATGAATGTTTTGGTGGTTTTGAGAGTCACAAAAGAGGAATAGGCTCCAAGTTGTTGTTAAAAATGGGCTATGAAGGTAGTGGTTTGGGCAAACATGCACAAGGCATTGTTGAGCCTATTATTGTTGAAGAAAGACCTAAGAATTGTGGTCTTGGATATGAACGAAGAGATGGAGAAAATTCCAAAGTCGAAGTGACAAGGGAAAAAGTTCCAAGGATAAATTTTGTTTCGAGTTCACCTCCTCAAGAAGGCTTTAAAGGTGAAAGTTTGAGAACTTTTATTGAAAGTTCGATCCCTCTAGCATGCAAGGCTTGTGTTCAGGATGAATGCAAATGTGAGAGTTGTGAAAGTGATGAAGACAAGAACACTGTTGATGGTCTTCAAAGGAGAGCTTGTAACTCTTCAGATTCACCTCCTCGAAGAGGCGATAAAGGTGAATGTTCAAGGTATAATTCCGCTTATCATTCAATTGCATTTAATTATGTTAAGCATAATAACTTTGTATGTAAAACTGGAAGAAAGAATCCATGTACGTATTGTGGTTTGTATAACCATCATGTTTCCAAGTGTTAGAAAAGATTGGCCAAATTCATGAAACTTTCTAAGCAAAGACATCGTGAAAGGAGGATGCAAAATATTTGCACTCATTGTCAGAAGCGGGGTCATCTCGTTGACCAATGTTGGACGTTGCATCCAACTACTCATCCACAACATAAGAAGCAGTTGGATAAAGAGTTTTATAGGAATGGAAGTGGAGATTCTATCATCAATGTGAGTCAATATGATTCACAAGAGGACGATGTTCAGCAGAAAAAGTCACCGTTGAGTTGGCTTGGTAAGAAATGGTTGGATTTCTTGAGCAAGTGAGGTTTGCGTTTTTCTGTTGTAAATGCACTTTTCCATGTTATGTGTGCATTTATGGGAAGCATGATAAGTTGCAGCCATTTATATTTTGTATTCAACTCTTAAGTACCCATTTGTTTTGGGGTTGTACTTATGTTTGTACTGGAAGGAGAGTTGAAGAGTCATATACATGCATTTGTTTTCATGTATGTATAAGCAGTGAACCTGGTGATGGTTCATCATGAGTGATTGATGATTGTTACATCATGTTTGTCGACTTGTCAGTTTGGGAAGGTTGATGTTTCAATGAGTCTCGACTGGTGTTGATGATTTTCTGACGACTATGTTGTGTCGATCGTGTTGTTCGACTTGTGTTTAGTCGATGGTGTTTATTGACTTGAAAGTTGATTTTGGAAAACACCATGTGCTTTGATAAAGTACGAGATGCGACAGTTTGTTTGAAGAACAAAAGATTTTGTTGGCATCATTTTCAATCTTGTATGATTTGTTTTCAAGATTGATGGTTTTCTTGGCTTGTGACAAGATGTCGCAGGAAGGTTTTTGCAGCCATTGGAGAGTTGATTTTGTTGACACCAAAGAGTTCGAAAGAGGGACTTGATTCTTAGTGGGAAGGTTGGCATTCTTCCAAGCACAGAGAGAGAAGTGGGTCAGCAGCAGCCAGAGAGTAGCGGTTGAAGGATATAGTCAGTTGCAGCGCACAACATGTCAAAGTATTCAGGTGATTGTCAAAAATATTTTGATATAACTTGAAAGAAGATTGATGATCATAAGCTTTTGTGGGTCCAAAAGAATTTCAGTGGGAAGGTGTGATCAAAATCTGGATCAGGGGATCAAATTTTGCTAAATTTTCAAAGTGCTCAGAATGCAATGAAAACAGTGCCATTGCGTCCGTCTCGTCTTCCTGATTCCGGTGGTATATTTACTTTCTCAAATGGAGTCCGTATGGAGAAGATATCACAATCTGTTCGCCGAGCCAAACAGGCAAAAATTTGATGCTGACTGTACCTGTCCGTATAGGACACGTGGCAGGTCCGTACAGTTCGTACAAGACACATGGTAGGACCATACAACATACGTGGCTGGTCCGTATAGGACACGTGGCAGCTCCAGGGAGAGACACGTGTCAGGCATTTTTGGACTTTTGGGCATACGTGTCACGGCTCCAGGGAGTGACACGTGGCACAGGATGACGTCAACATCCTATGTGTCGGATGATGTGGCAGGCTGACGCAGCAGGTGACTAGATCGTATGGCGATGACGTGGCAAGCATTGGTTGGTTGACCATTGACGATTTGAAGGTTGACACGTGTCTTTGTGGTGGCCAATAATAGGAGGACACGTGGCCCAATCAAAGGGCGCCACGTGTCTCTCACTGGTTGGCTAAGGAGTTCTATATAGAAAATATTGGAGGCCGCGGGGTTCGACCCCCGGACCTCTCTTCCACATAGAGCCTTTACGAATTCCAATAACCAATATGCCGCCGTTTATGCCTTGTAATGGGTATGGATTTGATTGTATTTATTGTTGAATATTGTATTACATGGAAAAGGACGCGGGACGGGGCTTAGCCCCGACCCGTGGTTTCATTGTAAACCATGCGACCCTATGGTATATGGGGGCGGTGTTACCGTTTGCGCGCGGATTTAAATGCAAACCAAAGTTTATATTACCACATATATTATATGATGTGCGTGGTAATGTTTTGTGCGCGCGGTTGTATATTTGCGTGGGGTTTTAAAATGTTAGCCCGCGGTTTTGCGTGTTTAACCATATGACCACAGTTGGAGCGCGCAGAGTTGGTTATACTGTTTAGAAACGGACTTAACCACTTTTATGCTTATGCGCGGTCCTATGGCGCCATATGCCCGAGTGCCGAGGCGGTTGGGGACTGGAGGCGACCTAACCGTTCTACGGTTTGCACCATTGGCATAGTTGTGCCCGGTGCCAGGTTTTAACGCGTTTCAGGAGCGTGTTCCTGGTTCATGCACACAAAGGTGCGTTTTGTAGAACCAGTTCCAGCAAAGCTTGAAGGAGGAAAATGGAGGAGGCCTAACTTCTTCATCGTTTGGCCGATTGAGGTGCCGTAAAAGCCCAGCTAGGGGTTTTTGGACGTGCTGGATCCATTGGTTCCATTTTCACAGCCATTTGAAAACTTCTTCTGCAATATTTTCACCATTGAAGTTTCAGCAAGCTCTAGGGAGTTTGAAGCCCTCTTTGATGGAGGACATGGTTTGGTGAGCCTATATTTGTTTTCTGTGATTGAATAATCATTTTTGGCTAATTGATATGATCTGAACACATTGGGACAGGTTTTAGAGGCTTTTGAGGACTTTTACAGGTGTTTTTTCCAAAGATAAGCTCAGGGAAGCTTATGACCACATGTAGAAGAGGTCATGCCCGGATGAGACATGATCTGTTTTCAGAGTTCTATTAGTCATTTTTGGGTTTTTTATGTGTTCTGATCTCAATGGTACAATTTGTTTTTACATTGGAGTTGAGAAGCAGCTTGTAAAAGAACTTTTGACTAATTAATCCCAGAGAGCCAAGTCCATTGATGGAGGCTCAAGGAGATGTAGCCCGGAGGGGGGTGAACTCCTTTATCAACTTGTTCTTGTTGTGAGTTTGATGGTTTATTTGCTGCAAGTTGTGTTTCTGTGTATTTGTTTAAAGTACATATTTAACTATCTAAAAGAACAATTCCTCACACATAAGATTTTACAAGAAGATACATGAACTTACCACATAAGTTTATTTTGCATATTTATACACATGAAGCAAGGTCCTGTAAAATTTATTTTAATGAAGTAGGGGTGCTTGCATAGCATAACAAGTCAGCCTTCTATTTTTAGATCATTGAAGAAGTTGTAGCTGAGGATGTCGCAGAAGAACGCTTGTTAAGAGCGATTATCAAATTGGGTGCCAGAGCGAAGATTGACATCCCTATGTAAGAAGGAAGTTTAGACACAGAAGAATTGCTTGATTGGATATGAGCAATGGACAAGTATTTCGACTATGAGGAGGTCGAAGACGAGAAAAAGGTAAAGCATGTTGTCACTAGGTTCAAAGGACATGCAATACTATGGTGGGATGAACTGTAGGCCGAAAGGAGGAGCAAGGGAAAGAAAAAGATAAAAAGTTGGGATCAAATGGTAGACAATTTAAAGGTGAAACTCATACTCAAAGATTACTAGATAAGTATGTTCAGGAGGATGAAAAACCTAAGACAAAGAGGATTGACTGTGAAGGAGTACATAGAGGAGTTCTACAAATTGAACATTAGAGTTGGATAGAGAAAGAGGGACGAAGAGAAAGTTGCCAGATATATTAATGGGCTGAGATATGACATTCTGGAAGAGATCAACATGGTGACAGTCAGGACAGTAGAGGATGCTTATCAAATGGCGTTGAAGGCAGAGGAGAAGTTGACCAGGAAGCAGAGTCAACAAAATAGAGGTCAAAACTTGAACATAGGCAAAGGAGTTGCCCAAGAGAAAGAACAAAATCCCAAGGATGAGACGGAGAAACCGCATAGTCACTTTGAGAGAGGAGTAAGTTATCAAGGAAGGCAAAGTGGTGGTAGAAGTTATTTTCCTAGAGGAAGAGGAAGAGGCAGAGGACGATAAGTAAGGTGTTATTCCTGTGGGAAAACATGACATATGTCTTGGGATTTCCCTGAGAGAAATAAAGGAGGAGGGGCTCACATCTCAGAAGCATAGAAGCGGGATGTTGAGACAAAAGGTGTAGAGGATGGAAGATCCTTGATGATGAAGAAGGTTCTTCTGAAGCAAGAGACAAAGACTGAAAATCCAGTGCAACAAAACAATTTGTTCAGGACAACTTGCAAAACAAAGAACAAAGTTTGCAAGGTAATAATTGACAGTGGGAGCACTGACAACTTAGTATCCATAGAGATGGTGGAGAATCTAGAGTTGGAGACGAATACACATCTGACATCGTATAAAGTCTCATGGTTGTAGAAAGGTCATTAGGTAACAATCACTCGATAATGCCTGGTTGAATTTAAAATAGAAGGATATAGATATGAGATTCTATGTGATGTGATTCCTATGGATGTATTTCATGTTTTATTGGGAAGACATTGGCAGTATGACATGAATGTTATTCATGATGGAAGGAGAAATACTTACATGTTAGAGAAGAATGGGAGGACACACATGTTGTTGTCGATCGAAGAGAAGAAGGTGAAGGGTGAAGCCAACACAAGCATACTTATCATGAGTGGGAAGGAACTCCTGAAGGAAGTAAATAAGGAACAAGAGATGCATTTTGTTGTAGTAATGAATCCAAGAGTTATACTTACCAGTAATTCACTAGAATATTTTCCTGAGGAAGTTCAGGAGTTGTTAGAGAATTTTGTTGACATTTCAGTGGATGAGTTTCCAAATTCATTACCACCTATCAGGAGCATCAATCATCACATTGAATTGACACTAGGAGCAAGCCTGCCAAATAAAGTGTTATACAGATTGACACCTCAAGAGAATGAGGAAGTGAAAAGATAGGTTCAAGATCTGTTAGACAAAGGATTGGTAAGGGAAATATTGAGTCCATGTGCATTACCAACTGTATTAATTCCAAAGAAGGATGGGGGATGGAGAATGTGCACAAACTCAAGGGCCATAAACAATATCACCATCAGATATAGATTTCTATTACCAAGGATGGATGATTTGATGGATTTTATAAGTGGAGCTAATTATTTTTCAAAGATATATTTGAAAAGTGGATATCACCAGATCGGAATGAGGGAAGGTGATGCGTGGAAAACAACATTCAATATGAATGAAGGTTTGTATGAATGGCTTTTTATGCTGTTTGGCTTAACAAATGCCCTGAGTACTTTTATGAAGCTAATGAATGAAGTATTGAAGGATTTCATTGATAAGTTCATCATTGTATATCTAGATGATATACTAGTATTTAGCAAGACTAAAGGGGAGCGCTTAAAACATTTAACATTGGTGATGAGGAGGTTGCAGCAAGAGAAGTTGTTGATTAATATGAAGAAGTCCTCTTTCATGAAGACATAGCTCATATATTTGGGTTTTGTGATTTCTTCAAATGAGTTGAAGATGGATCCTGAAAAGGTGAAAGCGATCAGAGAATGGTCGTCACTGAAGAATATCTTTGAGGTGAGAAGCTTCCATGGATTGGCAAGTTTTTATCGGAAGTTCATTGGAAACTTTAGTGGAATTAGTGCACAAATGATGGATACAATGAATAAAATACACAAGTCTTTCAAATGGAAAGAAGAGGCTGAGAAGAGATTCAACATATTGAAGGAGAAGATAATTCAACAACTGATTCTAGTTTTACCGGATTTCAGAAAAAAAAATTCAGGTAAGATGTGACGCGAGTGGAGTTGCAATTGGAGCAATTTTGAGTCAAGATAACATACCTGTTGCGTATTTTAGTGAGAAGATGAATGAGGCTAAAAGGAAGCACCCCACATATGACAAATATTTCTATGCCATAATCCAAGCCTCAAAGAAATTGAGACATTATCTTGTGCCCAAGGAGTTTGTTTTGTATAGCGACAATCACGCTTTTCAATTCATAACCAAATAGGAAAAGTCAAACCAGAGACATGCCAAATGGATAGAGTTTATGAAAAACTTCACTTTTTTCATTAAACATATCTCTTGAAATGATAACAAGGTTGTTGGTGCATTGAGCAGGAGGATTTTGATTCTGTAGGAATTTCAGGTCAAGACCTTGGGGTTTGATCACCTTAAGGAAATGTATCACAGTGATCCAGATTTTGGAGAGGCATATGAAGCGTGTGTGAATCATGTACTCAGAGACAGAAGCCAGTGGGCCGAATATCTGATTCAGGATGGTTTTTTGTTTAAAGGATACCAGTTGTGCATACCAATATGCTCGACGAGGGAGAACTTGTAGAAGGAAAATCATAGTGGAGGTCTTGCTGGACACTTCGGCCATGACAAAACATTTACCCAATTAGCCAGTTCATATTATTGGACATGTATGAGAGAAGAGGTGAAGAAATTTGTGAACAATTGCAATGTTTTCCAGTATGCCAAGGAGAAGAAGCAGAACACTGGGTTGTATCAGTGATTTCCTATTCTAGAGAGGCCTTGGGATGCAATAAGCATGAATTTTGTGTTTGGATTGCCAAGGACACAAAGAGGAAATGATTCCATATTTGTGGTGGTGGAAACTTTTTTGAATATGACACACTTTATTCCATGTCAGAAGACCAGTGATGCAACACATGTTGCAAATTTGTTTTTCAGAGAGGTTGTGAGACTCCATGGTTTTCCCAGAAGCATAGTTTCAGACAAGGACACCAAATTTGTTGGTCATTTCTGGAGGACATTGTGGAAAAAGTTGGGGACAAAGCTATATTTTAGTTTTTCATATCATCCACAGACAGATGGACAGACCGAAGTGGTGAATAGAAGCCTAGGAGATTTGTTGAGGAGTTTGGTCACTGAACACCATAGCCAGTGGGATCAAATTCTAGCACAAACCAAGTTTTCATATAATGACTAAGTGAATAGGAGCGCTGGAAAGATTCCATTTAAAATAATTTATGGGATGAAATTGAGAGGAGTTTCAGAATTCAGAGATCTGAAGCAGAGCGAATTCAAGAGCACATGACCAAAAGATTTCATTGCATAAATGCAGGACCTTCACAATCATATCAAGGAGAAATTGAAGAAGAGTTGTAGTGAGTATAAGCGCAGAGTTTATCAACACAGGAGAAAGATTGAATTTGAAGATGGAGATCAAGTTTTAGCACATATGAGGAAAGAAATATTCCCAAGAGGGACATACAATAAACTCAAGTTGAAAAAGATAGGGCCATGTAAAATCTTGTGGAGGTTTGGCAAGAATTATTATGAATTAGAGATGCCAGAAGATGTGGGTATATCACCCATATTCAACATTGTAGATCTGTATCCTTACAGGGAAGATAGAACCAAAGGATCTGAAGATTAAGAGAGGATCCATTGGGAGAATGTAACACCCTATTTTCCCCAGTCTGTAAAAATAACTATACTGGCCAAGAACTATGGCAGACTCAAAGATGTGAATGTGTGATTTTGAATGGGCCTTAGTATAAAAGGTCGATGAATGTAAATAATGTTATGAATATATGTTGCAGGACTACTGGGAGGGGGATGTGTTGAAAAGAGACCACGATGGATGATGAAAGGTGGTGGAAGGCACCTAGGATGGTGGCGTTAACTTCCACCGAAACCAATATCGTATTTGGTCTTCACTGGCCCAAAGATCAAGAGTGGCTCGCTGGCCTCGAAATGAATTACTCGCCAGGTTAGTAGTTGAAGAGGCTCCTCATGAGTTAATGAGGGATGGGGGTGAACCGCCCATCCATGGAAGCCTCAGGCCTGACCACCACAGCGAAGTTCATGCCACACGCAACCTCGCCAGAAAAGAAAAGGAAGGAAAGAGGTGTGGAAGGGGGAATTCGCGACAGAGATCACAAGAGGGAAGAAATCAAAAGGACTCTGGAAAATACACAAAGTGATTGATAAGCAGATAAGAAGGAAAGTAACATTCGTTCTCGACTTCTGACGAACAAAGACTCAGTCTCACAGTATCGTGGTCTAGTTCGGGGGTGGCTAGTGGTAAATCCGTTGGGAGTCGCTGAGCCTACGGTTGGGTGGAAATGAGCACCCCTCTTAGCAGTTGCATCACCTGGTGTTTTCTGATAAGTGTTTATATTTTGTGTCTTGCATTGAATATCTTGGAATGTATGCTCATGGTTAGACACTTGTAAATGGTTTCTGTGTAGAAATGTCTGCATGGTGTTTTGATCGGAAATGGTGGTTGCATGCTTATGTTGGAATGACAACATTCGGTTTATACTTGAACGAATTTAGTTTTCAAGTCTGTTCTCGGGAGATTTGTTTCCCTTATTTGTCTCTCATGCTGCCCTGGATAGATTTCCCCATAGGGACACCCTTTCGGGATCATTCCCTTACATTCCAGAGTGGGGGTAAGTTCCTTGAAAGGACTACTGCCTTAGTAAAATATTGAAGTCGCTTATTACCTATCACAAAAGTTAACAACTCAGGGGTTTAAGAAGACCTTTCAGTCTGGTCATAAAAACCTGGTGAAGATCTACCTAGGAACCCAATGAAGGACTTTAAGGCCTAAGTTTGAAAAACCATGCACAAGCGCGAGTGAGTCTCTTAGAGCTCGGTATTTCGATGTTTCAGCACCCGAGATACCTAAGAGTAAGATTTCTTGTACTCGCAAGTCCCGAAAGGACAATGCACGGATGGATCTTGATATTTCAGCATTTCGGTACCTGAAATACTCAAGGGTAAATTCCCTTGTACTCGCCAGCCCTGAAATCTTGATTAGCGAAACCCCGAAATGAACTAGCATGGATGAGTTGTGATGTTTCGGCGTTTCGGTACGTGGGACACCTAAGGGTAAATTCCCTTGTACTAGCTAGTCCCGAAATCCCGATTAGCGAAACCCCAAAATGAACTAGCATGGATGAGTTGTGAAGTTTCGGTGTTTCGGTACCCAGGACACCTAAGGGTAAATTCCCTTGTACTCGCCAGTCCCGAAATCCCGATTAGCGAAACCCCAAAATGAACTAACATGGATGAGTTGTGATGTTTCGGCGTTTCGGTACCCGGGACACCTAAGGGTAAATTCCCTTGTACTCGCCAGTCCTGAAATCCCGATTAGAGAAACCCCGAAATGAACTAGCATGGATGAGTTGTGATGTTTCAGCGTTTCGGTACATGGGACACCTAAGGGTAAATTCCCTTGTACTCGCCAGTCCTGAAATCCCGATTAGTGAAACTCCGAAATGAACTAGCATGGATGAGTTATGATGTTTCGGCGTTTTGGTACCCGGGACACCTAAGGGTAAATTTCCTTGTACTCGCAAGTCCTGAAATCCCGACTTGCGAAATCCTGATGGAGGAAATCCTGAAACAGTGGAATATGTTTAGAGTTTGGTGTTTCGAAGTTTCGGCTCCCGAGAAACCCAGGTGCGAGACCTCCTGTTGTCACATATCTCGAAATCCCAATGGAGGAAATCCCGAAACGGTGGAGTATGTTTAGAGTTTGGTGTTTCAGAGTTTTAGCTCTTAGGAAACCTAGGTGCGAGACCTCCCATCGTCGCATATCCCGAAATCCTGATGGAGTAACTCCCGAAACGGTGGAGTATGTTTAGAGTTTGGTGTTTCGGAGTTTCGGCTCCCGGGAAACCCAGGTGCAAGACCTCCTGTCGTCACATATCCTGAAATCCCGATGGAGGAAACCCCAAAGGGTAGAGTACCAAACTTATTCCGGCTTGCTGTTAATCTCTATAAGCGGTTAGGCCCATTTCGGGTTTCGACCCTTCGAAAGTCAAGAGAGCAAGGGATCTTTTGCCTCATGACCCCCCCTCCATATCGCAATAGAAGAAGTTCCTTCTCCAGTAAGGCCTATGGTCATAATCCCACGATCACATGGGTAAGGATAAGGGATGGTAGGAACTGCATCAAGCCCCATAGGAATTCGGGGAATTCTTTTCCTTGGTAAAAAGAAAGAAAAGGCTGAAAAATCTTAGTTCCTGTAATGGGTGTATTACAAATTGGTATCAGAGCATGGTTACAACACTTGGCCTTCTTGGGATCATGAACAAGTTGCGCAGGAGCTCCGTTCGAAACACTCCTAAAAAGAGTAACCCCATGTCCTAACCTTCGTAATCAAAAGTCGAAGTTAAGAATGAAAACTCCTATGGTGTGTGTGCATGTGAAAAATATGAATTATGTACAGGTTAAATATGAATATAAATATTGACTAACAACCAACGTTTTTTTTTTCACACAAAGCGGAAGATCCACCGTGGGAAATTTCAGATGTATAGAATGGTGACTCACCATGAAGTTGGGGAGGGCTCCCACAATAAAGACGAAGAATCTGACGAAAGGAGGGTGGTAGGGACCCCTCTAGATCTGGATGAGACTGTGAGGAGCCTCATGGTCGAATTACAAAGCCACAAGGCTAACAATGACAGGATGATGAAAGAACAAGAGAAACAAACGAAATCTAATGCAGTTTTACTATAGAGCTTATCCGACCTACAAAGACAAATGTAGCATGAACCTAAGACACAAAAATGTGGTCATGTCAGTGGCCACACTGAAAGAAGCACCTCGAGAAAGGTCCACCCAAGAGATAAGAGACAAGCGTCAGACAATTCTTCTGGAAAGGAAGCTGGCGACCCAGAGGGATCTTCTAGTAGCAGCACTAGTTTTCATTCCTGAAGAAAATGAAAGAAGAAAAAACTTCCCAAGAGTCAAAATCTCGAAGAGTTCAAGAATGCCAAACCACCCTCCTTCGATGGTGAAATAAAGAAAGGATAAGAAGCGGAGGCATGGCTGCTTAGACTAAAGAAGTGTTTTAGAGTCCATAACTTCTCAGAAAAATTGAAGGCCCGAATAACCACCTTCAAATTGAATGGAAAGGATTCCATTTGGTGGGAAGACCTTAAGAATGTAAAAGAGGTTCACGAAGAAGACCTGTCTTGGGAAAGGTTTGAGAAATACTTCAGAAAGAAGTATCTGTCGAAGAAATTTTTCGACGAAAAGACTAAAGAATTCTATGAACTCAAGCTGGGGCAACTCACCATAGAGGAATATGTCAACAGATTCCTCGAGTTGCTGAGGTATGTACCCTACATAAAATAAGAAAAGGAAAAGGTGCAATGATCCATCAGTGGACTACCTAAGAACTATCAGAACATGATTGAATTTGATGAACCAAAGACCCTAGAAGATACTATCCAAAAGGAAAGATATTGTTATGAACAACTTGGGCATCAGACAGGACCTCGTGAAGGCTGGAAGCAAAAGAATAGTTTAGGATTACAGAAAAGAGGGTTTAAATCCCCAAGATTTAAGGACTATAAAAAGAACTCAAGGATGAGCTTCCCAGCCCGAAGTGTACACCAGTAGAACTTTCCCTTCTTGAGCGGAAATAAACTTTCTGGATCTGCCCCAGTAAAGACTGATAACCCAAAGAGAGAACCTTTGAAATGTTGGGGTTGTGGAGAAGAACATTTACTGAGGGACTGCCCGCACTGACAACAGACCAGTCGAAGAATTTACAACTTTCAAGAATCTACCACCGTCAACAATGTGGCCAAGAGTGTACCACAAATTTATGCAGCCTTGGATAATAAAAAAGCTAACCACCAAGCTGCAGTGGTGGAAATCAAAGGTATGATCACCAACCATCTAGTGTCTATTCTGATTGACCCTGGTTCAAATTTGAGTTATATATCCCCTAAGGCTGTTGATAAATGTAAAATACAGCCACATAAAAATGCCAAGACATGGTTGGTACAGTTAGCCACTGGCACCAAAAGAAGGGTAGCAGAGGTCATACCAACCTTCCATTTAATGTTGGGTGAATTCCCCACCCAAGCAATCCTTAACATATTACCCCTGGGATCGTATGATCTATTGATTGGTATGGAATGTTACCATAAAACCTTAGAATGTGTAAGTAAAGAAGGAAAAAGGATGACCCTTCAAGGGATCCGAAAACCTGTCTCGGTGAGACAAATATCAACTCTACAAATGAGAAGGTATTGTCGAAAAGGATGTGCCCTATATGCAATACAGGTGTCGAAAACAATTGAAGGCGACAAACCAAGTCTCGAAGACCACCCTACCCTGAGAAAATACAAAGATGTATTTCCGGAAGAGGTACCGGGTCTACCTCCGAGAAGGGACATTGAATTCTCGATAGAACTTGCACCGGGAGTGGTGCCGGTGTTTGGGACACCCTACCGGATGAACACACCTGAACTAGTTGAACTCAAATTGCAATTGAGAGAAATGATGGATAAGGGCTATATCTGGCCCAACGTGTTCCCATGGAGAGCACCATTCCTATTTTTGGAAAAGAAGGACGGTACCCTTAGACTGCGTATAGATTATAGACAACTCAATAAGGTAACCATAAAGAACAAGTACCCGTTGCCCAAGATCGATGACCTGTTTGATCAATTGGGGGGTGCGTCTATTTTCTCAAAGATTGACTTGAGGTTGGGATACCATCAAGTTTGAGTCAAGGGTGAAGACATCCATAAAACTGCCTTCCAGATGAGGTATGGTCACTATGAGTTTGTGGTAGTGCCATTTGGTTTAACCAATGCCCCTGCCACTTTCATGTGCTTGATGAACAATGTACTCATCAAATTCCTAGACAAATTTGTGTTTGTTTTTATTAACGACATATTAATTTACTCCAAGAATAGAGAGGAACATGAGGAACACCTTAGGCTTGTGCTTCAAGTGCTGAGAGAACATCATCTCTATGCCAAATTTAGCAAGTGTGACTTATTCCAGAAGCAAATACATTACTTGGGCCATGTCCTATCCGAAGAAGGGGTAGTAGTAGACCATGACAAGATCAGGTCTATCATGGAATGGCCTACCTCGAAGAATGTTTCAGATATCATATCCTTTATGGGATTAGTAGGATACTATAGGAGATTTATAAAAGGATTCTCCAAGATTGGTTGTCCAATCACTGCCCTCCAGAAATGTGAAGAAAGATTTCAAACCCTGAAACATCTACTGACCCACACACCCGTGTTGAAGATCGTCGATCCTGAAGCTGACTTCCTCGTGTGCATAGATGCCTGTAAGGAAGGGCTTGGAGGAGTCCTTTTGAAAGGAGGAAGTGTGGTCTGCTATGAATCCCGAAAATTGAATGAGCATGAAGTCAACTATGTGACCCATGATCTAGAGTTGGCTGCCATAGTGCATGCCTTGAAAATGTGGAGGCATTACCTCTTGGGAAGAAAATTTGTACTTATGACAGACCACTGTGGACTAGCATATATGTTTGACCAACCAAAGCTCAATGCCAAACAAGCTAGGTGGATGGCCCTCCTGAGGGAGTTTGATTTTGAAATCAAACATATTAAGGGAAAGAAAAATAGGGTGGTTGATGCCCTTAGCAGAAGCATGAAAAAAATTCACTTGGCTGCGGTGAGCACTTGCGAGACAGATGTCAAGGAAAGAGTCAGAAATGCATAAGAGACAAACACATTCTTCCAGACCGTGACCTCGTACCTGCAGCAAGAACCCATAGGGATAAAGTATGGAGGCTACCAGATGATGGAAGGAGGTCTTCTCACTTGCTGAAATAGATTGTATATTCGAGATTGTGACGACTTGAAGAGGTTCATTATGGATGAACTGCACAAAATAACTTATACTATTCATCTAGGATGCCAGAAAATGATCACGGCCACTAGGAAACAATTCTACTGGCCTGGGTTGAAGAAAGACATAGCTGAGTACCTAGCCAAATGCATAGAATGTCAATAGGTAAAAGAGGAACACTGACACCCAACATGATTATTACAACCTCTACCAATCCCAGAATGGAAATGGGAAACCATCTCCATGGATTTCATCACCGGATTACCAACCTTGACCAAAACAAATGATGCCATCATGGTAGTGGTGGATAAATTGAGAAAGTCCGCTCATTTTCTCCCCATCATGTCAACTTGTAAGGCAATAGACATCACCAACGTATTCATGAAGGAAATTTTTAAATTGCATGGTATGCCGAAAGAGATCGTGTCTGACAGAGACACAAAATTTACTTCCAACTTTTGGAAATCACTGATGGTTGGTTTGGAGACCAACTTGTTGTTTAGCACCACCTATCACCCTCAAACCGATGGACAGATAGAAAGAGTGAACCAAATACTAGAAGACATGCTAAGAATGCATGCAATGCATCAACCCAAGAAGTGGGAAGATTACCTGCCAATGGTGGAATTTGCCTACAACAATGGCTACCAAGAATCCTTAAAAATGAGTCCCTTCAAAGTCCTCTATGGTAGGCCATGCAATAATCCATTTAGTTGGAGTAATCCCGTAAACATAATTTCTTTTGGACCCAACATGTTGAAAGAAATGGAACATCAAGTGACTCAAATAAAACAAAACCTGAAGGTCAATCAGAACCGACAGAAAAGTTACGCCGACCAAAAGAGAACTCCAAGAGAGTTCAAGACGGGAGACCATGTATATCTTAGAGTTAGGCCCAGGAAGAGTTCCCTGAAAATGGGAGCTTGTGCCAAGTTGGCACCTTGGTATTTTGGACCCTTTGAGGTTCTAGATAGAGTGGGACCTATAGCC
Organism: Picea glauca; assembly: GCA_000966675.3. Lineage (NCBI taxonomy): Eukaryota > Viridiplantae > Streptophyta > Pinopsida > Pinales > Pinaceae > Picea > Picea glauca. The sequence continues at coordinate 39,522 of JZKD02S1740709.1, read as the reverse complement.
TATAGGCTAGCACTTCCTCCCATAGTAAAAGCACATAATGTTTTCCATGTTTCATTATTGAAGAAATATGTACATGATTCTAATCATATAATTGACTGGTCTGTGATCCAGGTGGAATCGGAGGGAGAATTCCTACCAGAACCTCAATGCATATTGGATAGAAAGGAAACCCCGCTCTAGAACCGAACCATTGCACAGGTCAAGGTGCAATGGAGACATTTTGGCACAGATGAGGCTACATGGGAAATGGAGGATTCCATGAAACAGGCATATCCGATTTTGTTTACCTCTGTACATACATGTCATATTGATTGATAGAACATCGAGGATGATGTTCCTTTAAGGGGGAGGGAATTGTAACACCCTATTTCCCCCAGTCTGTAAAAATAACTATACCGGCCAAGAACTATGGCAAACTCAAAGATGTGAATGTGTGATTTTGAATGGACCTCAGGAGATTTGTTTTTCTTATTTGTCTCTCATGCTGACTTGGATAGATTTCCCCATAGGTACACCCTTTCAGGATCGTTCCCTTACATTCCAGAGCCAAGGTAAGTTCCCTGAAAGGACTACCGCCTTAGTAAAATCCTGAAGTCACTTATTACCTATCACAGAAGTTTACAGCTCAGGGATTTAAGAAGACCTTTCAGTCTGGTCATAAAAACCTGGTGAAGATCTACCCAGGAACCTGATGAAGGACTTTAAGGCCTAAGTTTGAAAAACCTTGCATGAGCGAGAGTGAGTCTCTTAGAGCTCGATATTTTGATGTTTCGGTACCCGGGATACCTAAGGGTAAGATTTATTGTACTCGCAAGTCCCGAAACCCCGACTTGTGAAATCTCGAAAGGACAACGCGTGGATGGATCTCGATATTTCGGTACCCGGAATACTCAAGGGTAAATTCTCTTGTACTCGCCAATCCCGAAATCCCGATTAGCGAAACCCAAAAATGAACTAGCATGGATGAGTTGTGATGTTTCAGCGTTTCGGTACCTGGGACACCTAAGGGTAAATTCCCTTGTACTCGCCAGTCCCAAAATCCCGATTAGCGAAACCTCGAAATGAACTAGCATGGATGAGTTGTGATGTTTTGGTGTTTCAGTACTCGAGACACCTAAGGGTAAATTCCCTTGTACTCTCCAGTCCAAAAATCCTGATTAGCGAAACCCCAAAATGAACTAGCATGGATGAGTTGTGATGTTTCAACGTTTTGGTACCCAGGACACCTAAGGGTAAATTCCCTTGTACTCGCCAGTCCCAAAATCCCGATTAGCGAAACCATGAAATGAACTAGCATGGATGAGTTGTGATGTTTCATCATTTTGGTACCCAAGACACCTAAGGGTAAATTACCTTGTACTCACCAGTCTTGAAATCCCGATTAGACAAACCCCGAAATGAACTAGCATGGATGAGTTGTGATGTTTTGGCGTTTCGATACCCGAGACACCTAAGGGTAAATTCCCTTGTATTCACCAGTCCCGAAATCCCGATTAGAGAAATCTTGAAATGAACTGGCATGGATGAGTTGTGATGTTTCGGTGTTTCGGTACCCGGGACACCTAAGGGTAAATTTCCTTGTACTCGCAAGTACCGAAATCCCAACTTGCGAAACCCCGATGGAGGAAATCCCGAAACGGTGGAATATGTTTAGAGTTTGGTGTTTCAAAGTTTCGGCTCCTAGCAAACCCAGGTGCAAGACCTCCTGTCGTCGCATATCCCAAAATCCTGATGGAGGAAATCCCGAAATGGTGGAGTATGTTTAGAGTTTGGTGTTTCAGATTTTCGGCTCCCGAGAAACCTAGGTGCGAGACCTCCTATTGTCGCATATCCCGAAATCCTGATGGAGGAAATCCTGAAATGATGGAGTATGTTTAGAGTTTGGTGTTTCGGAGTTTCGGCTTCCAAGAAACCCAGGTGCGAGACCTCCTATCGTCGCATATCCCGAAATCCCAATGGAGGAAACCCCGAAGGGTAGAGTAACAAACTTATTCTGGCTTGCTGTTAAGCTCTGTAAGCGGTTAGGCCCATTTTGGGTTTCGACCCTTTGAAAGTCAAGAGAGAATGGGATTGCTTGCCTCACGACCCCCCTGTATCACGATAACATAAGTTCCTTCTCTGGTAAGGCCTGTGGTCATAATCCCATGATCACATGGGTAAGGATAAGGGATGGTAGGAACTGCATCAGGTCCCATAGGAATTTGGGGAATTCTGTTCCTTGGTAAAAAGAAGGAAAAAGCCAAAAAATCTTAGTTCCCATAATGGGTGTGTTACAGAGAAACAAATGTCTGTAGCAGAGAAATTGCAGATGGAAAGGATCATAGATCAAAGAGTTGGTAAGAAGACTAGAAGGAAGAAATATTTTGAGTACTTGGTGAAGTGCAAAGGATGACCAGTGGAAGATGTCAGCTGGTTTAGTAAAGTAGAGATCTAGAAGCATGGAAGAACGGTGCAGAAGCTCATGGATAGGAGTCCATGTTTTTTTCAGCCAAGGGAGCATGATGCAGGAGCATTTCCAGCAAGGTTCGAGAGTGGAAGACAGCTGGGCGCACTAGTGCATATTTTGAAACTTTTTGAATTTCAAAAGATCAATGTAGTATTTGACAAAATGTTTTGAGTTATAAATGTCTTTAATGTTTGGAGGCTGAGCCATCACGAAAGATTGATGGGGGAATGTATTTTTTTTATGAATCAGATCGCAGTACAGATTTGGAGCTTGCGCTCTTATCTGTCTAACGCAATATTTATTGTAATATGAATTAAGTAGTTGATAGCATTTAATTTCATTTAAGATAGCATAGAGTGGTTGGAGGGAATGCTCGAAGAGCACCTCCTTGTATAAAGATTTTTAATAATTCCTAGTGGAGGTTGTTGGTTGTGGATGTTTGTTGTTTATGCGGATAGAAGAGAACCAGGCAGTAGTTGAATCTACCTTGTATAGGTTAAGGAATAGTGAAGAACATGCATGTATGCGAGTTTCAGTTGGATGAATATAACAGAGATATATTGTTCCAAATGTGTGTTTGTTATGTGTCTATCTAAATGAATGGTAGAGTTTATTTTATTTTTCAATTCTTTGTTATTTATGTTCTTGACCCCATGACTGCATTTACTTTTTTGAATGTATGAGTCATCATGAGTGGTAGAAAAGTTTCAGTCGTTTCTCTTTAGTGAGTGAGTGCAAGTTGTGCATAGTTTCCGCAAGGAGTGCGTGGCCGAGCCTGTTTCGACTCGAAATATGAGAAGAGATAGTGAAACCTCACATCTGCAAGGAGTGCATTCACATCCGCAAGGAGTGCATGATCGAGTTTAGACTCAAAAGATTAGGAGGGACAATGTGAATTCAATCACGAGAACCAGAAGGTGGATGGAGGAAAGTCATAAGGGGCAGGAAGCCATCCACAAGGAGAAGCTAAGTTGTGGATGAAATTTTATCGCAAGGTGTGCACATACTAGGAATTTGACTAAGTCTCAAAGAGATTGTTCAAGGGAAGCAGAGGAATTTAAGCTCAGGAGGAAGAACGAAGAAATTTCTTGAATGGAGAGAATTTCTTGAAGTTCTCATTCAGGACAATGGACAAGATTTGTTCTAGAGGGAGACGAGTGATTCCAGACTGTCAGATATAGTAAGGCTACACGGAGGATAGCTGTAGAGCACTTCAATACTTCAGAGTTGACAAGTTTGTAACTTGACGCAAGAAGGGTCGTGAATTCCGAAGTCACGATTCAATATTAACTGTTGATCACAGAGGAGTACATGGAAATGGATCAGGAAGTTCAGGAATCAGAAGTTTGGAGGTTGCAGATGAAAGTCTTAGAGTTTCATGAAGTTACAAAATCTGAACCCTTGTGGGCCAGCAAATCTGAGGAGACGCGTGGCATGAGTGCGGAACCTCGGAGGAGAATGTTTCATGAGAATCTAAGGAGAGGATCCAAGAGATCCCCGAAGTTCAAACTGCGAAGAGATAGACCCACAGTCATAGCCGTGGTCACTTGCGGAGGAGACTTGTGTGTGTGGGTAGAGTTATTTTGGGTGCCCTAGGGACCCAAGGAGTCGCTCCGTCTTGATATTTTCAAATGATCCAAGACCGGGAGGTTGCGTAGCCCTTTGGAGGAATGGGGGGGGGGGGGTGCGCCATGTTTTGTTTCAAGTTTTAAATGTTTCAATATTTCGATGTTAAATATATTTATTTATTTGTAACTACAAAGGAAAAAGCACTTATGATTGGAATTCGTAATATTGCAATTTATGGTAGAGATGGTGAAGGTGATGGAATTGAAGTTGAACCTATGGAAGAAAATGACATTGATATTATTGATAATGAAGGGCTATATAGGATGATTGATGGAAACTTTGTTGTTATGGATGAGTACACATGCATGGATGGGATCTATGAAGATAGTAATGATGTACCTCTTATTGATAACACAAAATACCATATTCAAAGACTGAAAAACAAGTATTATCTATGTTATTTTGTTATTGGTCAACTCAAAGATATTGAAAAATATTTCAGCTGCATGTATGCAAATTAAAGATATTGAATAGTATCTCAAACACATGTATGCAAATTTAAGATATTTAACCATATTTCAAAGACACGTATGACATGGATCATAATGTATGCAAGATAATTATTTGTATAAATATAAGATGTCTATTTTTTGTGATTGTAATATATATGATTTAATGGCCACTATTAAATATATTAATCTATTTTTTCTTGTAAACTATTAGGTGATATTCTCCTACCACCATCAATTGTGGTATCCTACACATATCKAKAATTGTGTGCCCTTATGAAAGATATAGGAATGGATTATCAAACAATTGATGTATGTCCTAATGATCATATTATATATTATAGAAAAAATGCAACAAAATTTGAATTTCTTGAAAGTGGAATTAGTAGATATCAAATTGATCATGTAAAAAATAAGGTGCCTTGCAAGGTTCTTTGCCATATCCCTGTAATTTCATGTTTCAAACAATCGTTCAAGTGAAAAAACATAGCACAATTTTATGGATTATTTTACATGAAAGAGAAGTGAAAATGGAATTATACGAATGCCTAGAGACGATTCCACATTTAGGAACATCAAGGAAAGATGACCAATTTTTAAAGAAGAACCTCATAATGTTAGAATTTTAATGGTAGTTGATGGTTTCAATCCATTTGGATATCTTAGATTCATTTACTCAGTTTAGTCAGTTTTTTTTATAAGAAATAACATTCATTCTTGGATATTGTAGCATACCCGACCCCCTAAACCTTACTTATCTGGTGGGATGTCGTCTTTCCTCTTTCTTTCATGACTAGCTAGAGGATTCACCAATAATTGAAGAGAGAGGAATTCTCTTATCATAATTGAGCTATGATAATCTCTACATACTTTTAAGGAAAAAAGATGGATCCCACCTATCAAGAGCCTTCCAAAGACTGTTATCTCGACCAATTGCAGTTTCAAAATCCAAAGTTACAACCTCCTGAAGCTTCCAGGCCATTGTGGTCAAAACCCACCCTCATGCCTCATGGTATCCATGTGTCTTCCTGCTATTCATGTTATCCAACATGGCATTGACGTAGCACCAATGTGATGTCTCTCGAATCCACCATCTCGGGGTTCCAACTTCATAAAAAATTTTGTTGTCGTCGAGCCTTGTCTCTTGTGGAGTGTTAAACATTCGACACCGAATGTTATGATGATGACCCTCCCATCATACCATTCCTAGATCCGAAGGCTCTCGATTATGGCATCCTATGGCTCTGATCGTGTCAACTTTTCCAACTTTCATGCCCAATAACGTCCAGGTATTCAATATCCCTCACAATGAATATATTAGACCCACAAGATCCATGACATAGCTTTCATATCACCTACCTACTGATCAACAAATCTCGTTCAATATTCCAACCTCGTCATTGTCTACACTCACTCCCATCCACACCTTTGGATCCAAATCCTTCATTTTTTGACGAGCGACTGAGATCCGACAACATATATATATCTAACGGTCTAGATTACGGTCATAGGATTTTAGGCTTCCGAATTTGTCTAAGACTATTCAAATCTATTGAACACTCCCCTAATGACACATGTCACCACTAAGGACATGATGGTTTCCGAGTTGTCATGCCATATCATCATTCTCCCTTTATCACTTAATTGGGATTGATGACAATCTACAACTAAAATTAACACTTGCCTGCACATAGATCGACGAATATCATCGGTCCTCAAGCCTTTATGGTCATCGACACTTTTTTGGCTCGAATCTCACTCCATAGACTTTCTATTTCCCGACGACAATGTCTATCGTATCAACGACCCATATTTCATCGAGACCTCTCCTGACAAATCAATAGTTCTCATCTTGTCTCCATAATTTTTGTCGTTATTAGACTTTAAACAAGTCCTGGAACTTGTTCGTTTGCGATGATGATGCCTTCCTGATGAAGCAATGAGATTCGCTCACCCCACCAAATCAATGACCAAGAACCCTCCCGAATCAACATTGGATTTCTCCACTAGCTAACACACCGATTTGGGACTTAGCCAAATTTCAAAGTTTTGCAAGGGTTTCACCGGGTTTTTAGGAGTAGGAAAACCTCCCTTAGAACATCAAAGGCTCATCATTCCCAGATATAACAACTCTCGATTCTGACCTCTTACAGCTCTGATTGTGTCAACATTCCCAACTTTCATGCCCAATAACGTCCAGGTCTTTAATCTCCCTCATAGTGAATGGATTAGACCCATGACTTAGGTTTCATCTCACTTGCCTACCAATCAATGACTATCGTTCAATATTACAACCTCATCATCATTGACACTCACTCCCATCCACACCTCTGGATCCAAATATTTCACCTTCTAAAGAAAAACTAAGATCCGATAACATCTAGATCCAATAGTCTAGATTACTGTCATAGGATTTTAGACTTCCGACTCTGTCCGGGACTAAAATCTATTTACCACTCCCCTAGTGACACATGTCACCACTAAGGACATGATGGATGTCTATTTGGCATGCCACATCATCATTCTCCCTTTATCACTTAATTGGGATTTATGACAATCTACGACTGAAATTAACTCTTTCCTGCAAACATATCGACGACTCTTGTTGATCCTCAAGCCTTTATAGTCATTGACACTTTTTTGGCTTGAATATCACTCCATAGACTCTCTATTTCCCAATGACGATGCGTATCACATCAATGACCCGGATTTTGTCGAGACCTCTCCTGACAAATAAACAATTCTCGTCTTGTCTCCATAATTTTTTTCGTAGTTAGACTTTAAACAAGTCCTAGCACTTGTTCGTTCATGATTATGATGCCTTCTCAACGAAGGGATGAGATTCACTCACCCCACCAAATCAACGACCATGAACCCTCCCGAATCAACATTGGATTTCTCCACTAGCTAATGCACCGATTTGTGACTTAGCCAAATTTGAGGGTTCTGCAAGGGTTTAACTGGGTTTTTAGGAGTTGAAAAACTGCCCCTAGACCATCAAAGGCCCTTCAACTTCATTAGAGGTGAAGTCCTTTCATATCTTGCAAGATTTCCACATAAACATCATGAATTCCTCTGGGCTCAAGGTCCTCCCTTCCTCACAGGGATCCCTTCGAAAAACATGACACTTACTTCACTGGGTAAATGATGTTTTTTTCCATGTCCTGCAAAATTTCCTCTCAAGGCTGCAAGGTTCTTAATTAAGGACACATGTTGTTCATACTTTTTATTTTCGTGACTTAATAGAAAAACCAAAACCATAACAAACATATTACAATCCCTCAGGATTTAGCTAATTTATCATAAGCAAATTGCATTTCCCTTTGAAATCAGACAACATTTATATATATCATTTAAACAAAATTGGACAAATAAAGTTATACACTTATCTGATAAGGGGAAAATTTCCAAAACCAACTGACTGAAAGATGATGCCTTTCCTCCCAACCTTAGGCCATGTTGTAGAGTGTCTTCCTATAGCATGCCACCCTTGTGAAAAGCCATGATACCACAAGGGGAATGATTCAGTTGGATTCCAAGTTTAAGATGATCCAGGAAGGTTACTCTCATTCCCCTTATGACAACAGAAAAAGTTCCCCCCTTCCCATTGAGCTCGTGGTATCTACAAGTTTATCAAGTGGTTTCTCAACTAAATTCTCTCTACAAAAGGGAGTACCTTCTCTTCTAAACAATCCCTCAATGACCTCCCCTTACCAATGTTGTTTTCTGTTCAGTAAGCACCAAGTTGTAGACCACTATTTCTCAATTTTGGATCTGGGTCTTCTTTTCTTTGGGGTGATCAATCTCAAATTGGACGAGTTTCCTATTTTATTCAAGGAAACCTTTCGATTCCTTCTCTTCCTCAATCTGCACTCATCCACACCTCTATTTTTAACAACTTTTTTTTCTGTAAGTTTGCTACCTTATGGTTCTATTTGGATTAACTCTTCTTTGTTGGTCTGTGCGTGCGTGCACCCTCCTCCTTCTTGTTTTTTTGTGTCTCGGTTTTGTGGTGTTTTTACACCTTTGGCCTTTTCCTCCACTAATCCCCTAGAGACTCTCATGGATTCTGTCAGACACTAACTGCAGTGTGCAGTCCCTATCCTAAAGGGGAAATTCCGTGGTGTCTCGTTGTCAATTCATTCAATTTCCCCCCTACTTCCTCAAAAGAACAATCCATCAACAACCATTAATGGACTCAATCACTTCCCTGACCTTCCATAACTGGTCACATGGCTCCATTCATATTCGGTATGCTGGAAGGTGTCCATTTATTCTTAGCAAACATAATTAAGCTTGTTAAACAAGATTCATGTTTTCTTCATTAAAACAACTCAGCTCCACCTTAACCAACCACTTAACCAGTCCCTTCTTCATCAATTCCCATTTGTGTATCATGGTCAATACTTTCAAGTTTGTTCCCTCTCAGTCAATGTTTTTGGTGTTTACATTAAATCAAAACATGATTACATGCTTCATAAACATAAATATATGAAGTCTTAGCATAATTACAGTCTTGGGGAAAAACAAGGTGCTACATTCCCCTCCCCTTTAAAAGAAACATCGTCCTCCGTGTTTAAAACACCATGTATATACAGTTATACAAAAAAAATGGGTATGCCAATATCATGGCATATTCCAACTCCCATGTAGCTTTATCTACTCCAAAGTGCTTCCATTGCACCTTGTAACATCCCCAACCACCCCAGGATGGGCCACGTCACACAACCTCAACTTTTATTGTTGTAAGTCAACCAAACTATAACATTCCCAGCATACTACTAGGCATTGTACTCTAAAGATTTATTGCGTAGATTCTACTCTAATACAAGCCCATGCAGTATCTCTTGAAGTAACACGCTCAAGACAATATTGAGTTGCACCACACAACTTATAACAATGGAAACAACATTTTATTTTTAATAAAAACTTAAGAAACTGAAGTAAATAAAAAATGTGCGCACCAATGTCGTGCACTAGCATACAGATCACACAGCGCAACCACACACACAACCCTCTAGGCATAATGCACCAACCCAGGTTTCATTGTGCACACACAAATCCCATCTTCTTGATACACACAAGATACAATTCTGTGCACCCAACCACTCAATCCTCTTCTTGAAGACTCATAACCAATTTTACCTGATTATCTTTAGTAGGCAAGGCTATTATCAACTGACATACTCATTCACAACTACAAATACATGATATAAGCATCATACTTACATGTGAAAGCAACATTAAATATAATAAAAACAAATACTTATATGAAACAACATACAAGAATTAACCCATGTCAAACATAGATAAGCAAGCACACAGTAAACAAGACAAGTACATTAAGAACACTTATCTTTTATGAAAGTTGCCAACTATGGCCTTGAATCAGACTTTCCTCCCAGCCATAGTGTAACACACTCGACCCCTAAATACCCTTTCTAGGGGTGGGGAAACACATTTCATTTTCCCTAAACCATGTTACATCATCTTTCTGGGATCTCCATCACGTTCTCATCAAGAGATTTCCAGCCACTATCGCCATGCTCGAATCTGAGCTCAAAATTGAGAGATAGGCCCTTCCAAAGTTCTTTGGGTGTTAAAAGTCAAGGGCAACATGGTGTCCATGTGGGTCCATATCGTACATATTATCTAGAATTCCCCGAAGTCCTGGACCTCCCATCGCTCCTTTATCTATGGTGGAGATCTACCCACCATTAAATTTGATGACGCATCTTCCTCCTCGTTCTGGTAAATGCTTAAGGGTAGTTCGATGTTCGGTACTTCGGCACTGAGCACCCCATTTTTTTAATCTACACATGAAACCTCCCAAAGTCTCTAACTCTTGAAGTCTCGTAATCTTGCCACATGGCTTCGACCTTTGGGCCCTTCAGTCTCTCTACAACACTACACCCTAACTCTTCCAGAGTTCCTATTTCTCGAAATTTTGAAACGTTGCCACATAACTCCAACCCTTCTAGCTTATCCTCGACACCACGCTCACAACCCTCAGAGTCTTGAAGTCTCAGACTCCAAGAGTCCCGATCACATCACCAACCACTTTGGCCACAAGGGCACATAATAAAGGCTGACACGTAGCAAGGGCCAGGGGTGACATGTGCCCTCATAAGGGGGTGACACATGGCACGCTTTAATAAGCATATAGGGTCTAGGAATTTCACAAATTGAGGTGACATGTGGCACATCAAATGTAGGTCCACATCACCCTGGGTTACGTCAGCACGCCTCATCACCTCGGACTGATAGCCTTCCAAACAGTCCGATCTCACGATCAGAATACGTCCATGTAGTTCTATGAATCTACGACTTACATAAATTCGTAACTTCAACGTTCAGGAGTTTTGCGATGCAAAATCATCTTTGCTTCTGTAGTTGGTCAGCGTCAGACTGACCAAAGCCTAGATATTATGGCTAGGAAAATTCCAAAAGCATCTTCGACTCGACGACTCTCGTCACTTCGAGCTTCAGAGCTTATAAATACACCACACCTCAAAGCCCCCGGAGTGCCAATTCACTGGACTAAAGGATCTGGCGCCACGTGTCCCCTAGATGTCAATGACTAAGAGTTAATACGTCGTTTTCGACTTCGAGAGTCTTCATTCCTTGAATACCCTTGGCCAAGTTCTGCTGGAGTGTCAAACCTCTAGAATATAGGATCTAGCGACACGTGTCCTTAACGATGGACGGATGGGATTTACTCCGCTGGTTGCGACTTCAGGAGTCTTCACACTTTGAACACTCTCATCCTAATTCCTCTGGAGTGTCAAACCTCCACACCCTCAGAATATCCTGCCACGTATCCTCCACACATGGCAACGACGTCACTCGACACATGGATCCCCATGTGCTCTCAACGTGACACACACATTCCTTCGATCGAATGACCGAGAGGGGTCCCGAAGGATACATAGATCCACAGTCCACATTACTTTTCTACTCTGGTCTTCAAGAGTTTTGATGTTACAAAACCCATGTCCTCTTGAAGAGGTCAATGTCAGGCTAACTATATCGTAGATCCGACGGATGGACTAGATCCCAGGAATCCTCAGATCTGCAACCTACATTAACTTTGGGCTCCGGGACTTTGGATGATCCGTCTCCATTACGATGAATACCAAGATCCGCCAAACTCATGAAGATTGAAGGATTCAAGGAGTTAACACCTGTGCTCCTTCTCAAAATCCAATGGTCATGACAGAATTTGGATCCTCCCCAATGGATCTCGTCCACTTGTCTTCCAGAAGAAAGGATCTTCCATTTCAAGACTTAAATCTCACTATCCTTCCTGATCTTTGTCGGTTCTAAAAGTCTTAGGTGTTGGTGCACACTTTTTTCTCTTTCTCCTGAACTTAACAGACTCCTTCTCTCAGGAGACTCAAAATAGCTGGGAGTGTTGACAAGCATACGAGAAACTATGCCCAAGGTCAACGAACTCACAATTCATTTGCTTAAACTTGAGCCATTACATGGCTCGAGTATTTACATGTACAAACCATATATTTCTTTAGTCTCTTAAATACACAATCAAGCAAAGATAAAGGGACACGGTCTAATCATCAAGAAAACACACACATCCCTGAAAAATTCACAGGATATCCAAATTTAATTTACAGTTACAGTTCAATTACACATGATATGAAAATACTTATCTATTACAGGTTGTCACCAACTAACTGATTGTGGGTGTTCTCCTTTCCACCCATTTATCACCTGCTAATTTGTATTATTTTTTCCCAAAGCGTCTTGTCCTTGTGCTATTTTCCCACTGAGATTTTCATTTTTTTTCACCATCTCCGTCAAGCTCCCATCACATAAATCCTTCACTCCACTGATCATCCAAAATAGTCATGTCCTCCCTGAGTAAAAATTTTGTGAATATCCCAAACCTACACCTAGCCTTAACTCTTATCTAAATCCCTTAGTTTGATCACTTCATTCATTTTTACCCTTATTTTCATATTCTCGTTGAAAATTAAAAATAATCATTTTATTAAGTACCCTCATCCTATCCACAAAGTCATGTGTTAAGCCTCATAATTCCAAAGTCCTTAGAAAATAGAAAAAGGGTTTATTATTATTAATATAAATATTTTTATATTAAAATATTTATATTAATATTTAATCCAATATTTAATTTATGGAATCACGTTAAATCATGGGCACAAATCTCAATTTATAATGTGGAAAAGTCAAAGGTTGGATGGAGGGCACACATACATATCGGGGATTGAAGTAGCGAGGAGGTTAATAATGTGAAGGCGGGACAAGAAAAACTACTGTTGTTTCTTTCATGGACACGTGTATTTACGTGGGGCACATCGGAGGTAAAAATAGTTTTGATTAAACCACTCCAGCCCAAGCCCGATGTAATAAATGCACCATTTATCGTATGTTTAATGTGCGAATTTTTTTCAGGAGTGCATTTCAACAACAAATATGGAATTTCTAATAAATGAAATTCCTCCTCACGGTGAAAAGGTTTTACGGAGGTAAGTTTTAAGTTTTACAAATTAAAGAAATTAATGTTTATTTCTATGCAAAAGATTTAAAGGGGAAGATGCACGTGAACAAAGACTTGGATAATTATTTATCCAAATATTTACAGAAGTAAAAGAAGAAGATAAAAGGTATTTTACCAAAGATGGTTGGAAAAAACACACAGTAAATGTTTTTTCACAGTGGAACAATAAATTGGAAAAAACATTACACAGTAAATGTTTTTCACAAGGAAATAGCAACAGTAAATGTTTTTTATAGTGAAATGGTGAATTGGGCCCAACAATAAATGGTTTTAAAAGCCACGGGCATGAATTAAATTATGAAAATTTAATTCTATAGGGTAGACAAATATTTGGGAATTATTTTATTCAAATATATTATTCCCAAATATTAAATGAGAATATGGATAAATGTAATTATATTTGAAAGAGTATAAGTGACATTTCAAAGAGAACGTGACAAAGGAAGGAGCTGGAGCGTCAGAGGAATCTGCAGGGATCATGAAACATTTTTTTTTTGAAAAATGTCATTTGTAATCATTATAGAAGATGTAACGTTTCATTTCAGTTATTGTAACTGGTTGCACATTGAAGGAACTCGAATTGTATAAGTATTAGAGGTTCTGAGTGTATTAATGGTTGGAAAAAGTGCAAGGACACAATTCTAGTTATTCTGAACTCCATTGTAATTTTCTGGGACTGAATTGAATACATATGCAGAAACTTTTGAAGTCTCTATGAAAAGATTCTAATGGTGGTGATATGAGCTTTGTCTTCCCTCATTGTATGTATTTCATTTGTTCTTTAATTCCATTTACATTGTCTTCTGTTTGAATTGGATAGTTAAAAGCCCAGAATTCATCTCTTGATGCTCCTGGCTGAAACAATATAAACTGTGTGTATTTCTTCCTAACTAATTCAGAATTCATTTTATTAATGCTCTGATGCAGTACTTGTTTTCCCTCTTTCCTGTTACACTTTGCAAATTTCAATTTACAACTCAGATTCATTGCCTCATTTAGCCTTTATTATATGGAGAGTTCTATTGGTTAGTCAATGTTTTCATTCATTTTCATAATTTTGACTGCATAGCCCTGAGTGTCCCTCCTCTTCTTGGCTAGCAAATTTTATAAAAACCCCCAAAACAAACTAAATCTAGCCACTGATTATCAAGGAAACATCAAGTGACATGAGAGAGCCCTCTTTGAGTTGAGCAGACTAGTGCTTCAGCTCTAAAGTAGGTTGAAATAGTTACCTTTGTCGTTTGTCTATTCATCCAGTCAAAATTTACATAGTGATAACATTATGGCATCGCTGCAGGGGACGAAATTGAAAAATTTTCCCTGGGAAATAACGACATGGTTGAGTTCTAAGCTCTGAGAGAAACAAAAACTTGGGCACGTATTGGCTGTATTCCTGCTCTGGCAACTCCACACATCAAAAAATTAGGTCGAAGGTGATTCCACTGGTAGAAGAATCCATAAATTCAAATCTTCAATGGCGACTCCACTCTCAATGCAAAATCCAACTTCCAAAACATTATTGGTGAATCCACTGAAGATTCAAATGTAATTCAGAGACTCCACCGAAAGATGAGATCCCTTGATAGAGGTATGAACATACATTATGGAAGAAAACAAGTACTTAAAATTGGATTTTTTCCAAGGCATTTTATTGTTTGTTATAAGTTGTCTCTCGTCCTTCCTTGAACATGCCAAAAAAAAAAATCTTTACCTGTTGCATTCTAATGATGATCATGAGAATATTGCAATTGTATATCCTCCTCTTAAAGTTGTACATGCATATCCTCATCACTGATTTTTATAAAAAAAATTCCATCTGAGCCATGTGATGACCATAACCAAGTTGATGAGCCTCATGAAACCAGAGTTGATATTTCATCTCCTACACTTGATCCAACACCCTCCAAGACTCAACATAGATACATACCCTAAACGTTACCCCACATCCTTCTTGATTTTCCTCCAAAACACTATGAGTACCTACCTATGTTTGATGGGGAACCTAATGCCATCTCAACTGAAAAACACATCCAAGGGTTTGAGCATTTTATAGATTTATTTGAGATTGACCATGATGATGTTTGTATGAGGGCCTTCTCTCAATCCTTGAAAGGTGACACAAAAGATTGGTTTAAACATTTTCATCCAGAGACAATTAGCTCATGGGAGGAATTGGAGGATGTCTTTTTAAATTTTTGGGGCAGGAAGAAATATTTGGATCTACAACTAATAGAGTTATATGCCTTAAAAAAGCAGAGAAATGAAACTATTTCTATATTTAGTAGAAGGTTTTCTAGTATCTATTACAATTTGTCCAAAGAAATTCAACCCACTGAAGTTGCTGCCATGCTCCATTATGCAACTACTCTTCATCTAGATTTGTCTTTCCTCCTAATGGAAAGAAAACCTAAGTCATTACAAAAAATATTTAATGATGCTCAAGACATTCAACACAACATCCAAGCATTTAAACAGATCCAAAATGAGGGGTTGAATGCTCAAGAACATGAAAGTGAATATGAACAAAAAATAGTTGATTGGAATCTTGAGCATAGAATTGACAATATCATAGGTCCTCTTGAAGTTTCCAATGCTAATGATTTTGCAAAAAATTATATTCCACTTGTTGAAAGAGGGGGTGTTGATTTAGCTTCTGATCCATCCCATCATAAGTAGGGGGCTGATTGTTTTATTTCTTCATTTGTAGATAGTCAAAAAGATGAATTTGCAAATCAGTCTGTTGAAGAGCAGGTTGATGTTCTAAGTTTGTTCTTGTTGGATGACATCGCATATATTTCTGATTTTCCTATATATGATGAATACGATGATGATTATGAGGCTGAATTCCTAGAACAATCAACTACATGTTCTCTATCAGAAAATGTTCATTTTCAACAATGTAATGAGAGCAATCAACTTACATATCACAGTTACAAAAAATAAAGTACTAAATCAGCTGAAGGGAATTCTTTACATTTATTCTTTTCTTCTTTTAAATTGTTGAAAGAAAATTCTAAGATAATAATTTAAGTAAAGGAATGTGTGTTGATGACAAATCACATTGGTTCACTGAAAAAAGTTGACAAGAAATTGCAGCAATCTTCTCATGTGTTTGCTGACCCTATTACTTGTTATGTAGAAGGTCTTGTCAATACAAATTTGTAGCCATTGGTTGAAGAGGAATCTGAAAATGAGTGTGTTCATCAATCCAAAGAAATTGAAAAATGTTCATATGACAGGAGTGAAGAAAATGAAGTAGGTTTTGAATCAGGTGAAAGAACCTTGCCATTGTGTTTTTCCTCTTTCGAACTATTGAAACAAAATGCCTATAATGTTTCAAATAATAAATCCTCTAGGAATAATGTTAAATATAAAGATAGCAATGGATTTGAAAATGAAAACTATCTTCCATTATGTTTTTCTTCCTTTGAATTGTTGAAAGAAAATCATGAGATAACATAGGAAGTAGGGAAGTCTGATTGCATTCACAGTGGCACTGTTTCACATGAGAAAATTGTTATCAATGAGGAAGACCAACAACCATGTCATGCATTTAATGATCATGTTGTTGATTACATGGAAGGCTATCTCAATTCATATTTACAGCCTGTGCTAAACTACCAGCTTGGAAATAAAGATGATGGTAAATCAACATCATTGCTAGACATGGATTTGTTTCCACCAGGGGTTTTATTTCAACCAACATTGTCTTCTACTTCAGAAGATTGTTATTTCCAGTAGTCTCAGTAGATTCTTCAGCCTCTTGGTGGCAATCAACATGTTAAATCACATGAAAACCAGAATGCAATGGAAGGGGTGAAACAAGATTGTTGTTTTGTGCATATTTTAGCAGATCCATTTGCAGTTTTGTTGGAGGTAGTGAACAATCCAAATGTTTTTAATTTTTTGAGATTTGGATTTATGGATGAATTTTTGAATGAATTATTAGTAAGCAGGATTTGGAGCAAGCTTGTGAAAAGTAAACAAATAGTGGATAAAATGATTGCATGGTTGCATTGGCATTTTGATTTCACTTGATTGAGTATTCATTTCAACAGTTTTAGAGTAGATAGGAGTGTGTGAATAAGCTTGTTGGTCAAGCATTTTTTAAGTTTGGATTCCCAATAGTGTGTACAGTCATATTTTAGCAGTGTATCCAGTGTTCAATATCCAGTTGAGAGCAGTGTGCAGAGTTTGGTTTTTAGCAGACATTGGTGACAGGTCAGAGCAGGGTACACACACATGTTTTGGGAGCATCCCAATGGATCAGGCATGTGGTCTACTGTTCTTTGCTACCTCATAGGGATGATAGAATCCCCAATAGGAGCCTATGTTATCACCTACTAATTTGTAATAATTTTTCCCAAAGTGTCTTGTCCTTGTGCTATTTTTCCACTCAAATTTAAAAAAAAATTCACCAGCTCTGTCAAGCTCCCATCACCTAAATCCTTCATTCAATTGATTGTCCAAAATAGTCATGTCCTCCATGATTCAAAAATTTGGCAAATATCCCAAACCTATACCTAGCCTTAACGCTTATCTAAATCCCTTAGTTTCATCACTTCATTCATTTTTACCCTTATTTTCATATTCCCGTTGAAAATAAAAAATATTCCATTTATTAAGTACCCTCATCCTATCCACAAATTCATGTGTTAAGCCTCATAAGCCCAAAGTCCTTAGAAAAGGGTTTATTATTATTAATATAAATATTTTTATATTTTTTTTTTGTTTTTTAATTTGTGCAGGACCTGCGATTAACCTGTGGCTTGAGAAACCGCGACTCAGGGGCATCTAAGCCGTCAAAATCACCCGGGGATCGCACTCGGCCTGAGCCACACCAACCCTTA
>JZKD02S1740709.1:0-19072 GCA_000966675.3 Picea glauca | reverse complement strand
TTTTTAATCTACGCACAAAACCTCCCGAAGTGTTGAACTCTCGAAGTCCTGTAAGATTTCCACATGGATTCATCCTTCAGGACCTTTGATCTCTCTACAACACTACACCCTAGCTCTTCCGGAGTTCCTATTTCCCGAACTTCTGAAACGTTGCCACATAACTTTGACCCTTCTAGCTTATCGTCAACACCATGCTCCAAACCCCAGGAGTCCCGAAGTCCCAGACTCCCAAAGTCCCGACCACATCACCAACCACTTTGGTTAGGTGGGCACATAACAGAGGCTAACACGTAGCAAGGGCCATGGGTGACACGTGCCCTCATCAGGGGGTGACACATGGCATGCTTTACTAAGAATATAGGTCTACGAATTGAAAAAATCAAGGGGACATGTGGCATGTCAAACATGGGTCCACGTCACCCTGGGTGATGTCAACATGCCCCATCACCTCATACTGACAACCTTCCGAACCCTCTGATCTCACGGTCAGGATACATCCACGTAGTTTTATGAATCTACGGCTTACGTAAATTCATAACTTAGACGTTAGGGAGTTTTGTGATGCAATATCCTCTTTGCTTTTGGAGTTGGTCAGCGTCAGACTGACCACATCCTATATCTAATGGCCATAAAAAGTCTCGGAGTGTCCTCGGATTGACGAATCTCGTCACTTTGGGCTTCGTAAATTATCAATACACCACACCTCAAATCCCCCAGAGTCCCAATTCATTGGACTAAAGGATTTGGTGCCACACATCCCCTACCTATCAACGACTGAGATTTACTTCGTTGTTCGCAACTCCAGGAGTCTTCACGCCTTGAAGACTCTTTTCCAAGTTCCCCCATAGTGTCAAACCTTCGGACTAAAAGATCCAGTGACACATGTCCTTAATGATGGATGACTGTGATTTACTCCGCTGGTTGTGACTTCGGGAGTCTTCACACTTTGAAGACTCTCGTCCAAATTCCTTTAGAGTGTCAAACCTCTGGACCCCCATAATTTCCTGCCATGTATCCTCCACACATGGCAACATCATCACTCGACACGTGGATCCCCACATTCTCTCAACGTGACACATACATTCCTTTGATCGACCGACAGAGAGGGGTCATGAAGGATCCATAGATCCATGGTGCACATTACTTCCAACCTTCGGGTTTTTTTTATGTTACAACACCCCTGTCCTCCCAAAGAAGACAATGTCAGGCTGACTATATCATATATCTGACGGTTTGAATAGATCCTGGGCATCCTTAGATCTACAACCCAAATTAACTTCGAGCTCCCGAACTTCGGAGGATCCGTCTCCCTTACGATGAATACCAAGATCCACCGAAATCATGAAGACTGAAGGATTCCAGGATTTAACACTTGCGCTCCTTCTCCAAATCTAACATTCATGATAGACCTTGGATCCTCCTGAACGGATCTCATCCTCTTGTCTTCTAGATGAAAGGATCTTCCCTTTCAAGACTTAAATCTCGTTGTCCTTCTTGAGCTTAGTCAGTTCTGAAATACTTAGGTGTTGGTGCGTGCTTTGCGCTCTTTCTCTTGAACTTAACAGACTCCTTCTCCCAGGAGACTGAAAACAATTGGGAGTGTTGACAAGCATACAGGAACCTATGCCCAAGGTCGAAAAAATCACATTTCATTTGCTTAAACTTGAACCACTATAGTGCTTAAGTATTTACATGTACAAACCATGTAGTTCCTTACTCGCTTAAATACACAATCAAGCAAAGATAAAGGGACACAATCTAATAATCAAGTAAACGTGCACATCCATGAAACATTCACAGGATATCCAAATTTAATTTGCAATTATAGTTCAATTACACATGATATGAGAATACTTATTTATTACAGGTTGTCACCAACTAACAGACTATGGGTGTTCTCCTTTCCACCCAACCATAGGCTCATAGGAATTCATTCTTAGTTCTCTGGCCACCCCCGTGCCAATCTATGATATCACCAAGGAAATTTATTCAAGTATTTAGAGATCCTTTCTCTGTCATAGCATCCCTACAAGGTTTATTAGATGCTTCTTCATCATCAAGCTCACGACCTTCCTCTCTTCTTCTTATTATTTGGGTCACACATTCCCCTTTGTGCATGCACTCTTGTCTGATGTCTCTCCTATTATCTACAGAGCCTCCTACACTCCACCCCACTGTCTGTGCATGAATCCCCACTCTCCTTCCCTTCCCAGAATGGTTCTTGACCTATCCAGTTCTTTTTGTCAGAAGGAAACTCGAGTCAACCTAGGTTTGCAGGACTCTGTGGTACTTCGTGTTGACAACCTCCTATCTCCTCAGCCAGACCATGCTTCTATTCATGGGGGTGGTTGAGTATTCAACCACTAGTCATTTCTTCATTAACTTATTCCTCTCCTTGGGATCTGGATTAGGCTTATTATCTCAATAAAGGGAATTTGGGTCATTTGAACTAATGAACCCTCTCCATATTTTTCTCACTCTTTCCTCTAGTGATATCATGGCCAATACTTCAAGCCTTCACTCCCATAGTCAGTTATTTGTAATCTAAACAATAATAAATTTACATCGTTCACATGCCTTAACATGGTAATCATAATTAATGATTAATTACAAGTTGGGGGAAATAGGGGTGTTACACATAGACTTTATTGCTCATAAAATTTCAACAACAGGTCACCCCTGAGCCGGGGCTCAACTCCACAAAGGAAAAACACTTCTAGTGACATACTAAGGTCTGACTCTCAACAAATTTGTTCAGTTCTAGGTGCCCGCTGCTACAACTAGTCCATAGTCCCTCATCCCCCACACACCTATCACACCTAAGGAAGTGTGCCCCTTATTTTCTCAATAGTCCTTCAGTTGCCCCACTTCCCTTCCTAGGGTTACCAGCAATAGGTTGAACAAGAATTCGCCGAACCCTGTTAATAATACTCATTGCACCAGGGAACAATTCTCATCAATACTCTCACCTGGAGAGCATGCTCCTGGGTCTAACAACCTCTTCATAACATCCAGTCTCTCACCCAGAGAGACTTCTCACGGTTTTTCAAATCATCTCCTTGACAGTGACTCTGATTATACCCAAAACTCCTTACAAGCTTCTCTATGAAGATAAGGTAATAATCAGATTTTCCATATAGTTCGACCCCCTTTTGCTCATGAGAGTCTACAACATCCATTCTCTCCCAATATTGATTGAATAATAATCGTAATAATTCCCAAAATACACTAAGGCCAGCAATATATATTGCATTCCTTCCAGTTGAAACTTGTCACCTTCAAAAGTAGTTTTAAGCCACTTGATGACCCGTTCCCTACCCTACGAAACTTTGTATAAAACATATTCACATTACACTTTTCTAGAAATATTATTAAAATATTCCCCAAGAATTACGACTCACCCCCTTTTCCTTTTTTCGGTGGAGTATCCCCCCCATCTCTTTTTGTCTGAGTTTGTCTACCCACAACGATGTAATTTTATATTAATAATCATGATTATATTTACATGGATAGGTGCACTAGCCTATCTACATCTAGGATCATCAACCTCATAATCAAATAGGATTTTTGGCCTCTATACATAAATATTCATACATATAACTCAAATCTGCACACTTACAAGACATTATCACGCACTTACCCAAGTGCGTGCAACCCAGTGCATTGTACACACTTACCCAGGTGCGCGCAACACATAGATTGTGCACACCTTGTCTTTGATAACACTTCTCCATGCATTACTTAGATGCGAAAAACACCAAAACCAGGTGCCAACGAATCACTGACCTAATTTTTCATTATATTTACACTTGGTTCTAATGGCTCACCAACCTATATGTACAATTACAAAGGGTTCTTGATTATGGAAATTACACACCTTGACCTGCACAATGGATCGATTCTGGAGCATTTTTTCTCTTCTGTATAGGATACATTGTGGTTCGAGCTGGAATTATCCTTCTAGTTCCACCTGTATCACAGTCCAATCAATTACATGATTAGGGTCATGCACATATTTCCTTAACAAAGATACATTGTACACATTATGGGATCTAATAGTAGGTGGTAACACAAGTCTATATACTACTGGTCCCAATCTTTCCAAGACTTCAAATGGTCCAAATTAACAAGGTGCCAATTTAGCACACCTTCCAATTCTAAGGGAACTTCTCTTGAGTTTCACTAGAAGATACACATGATCCCCTACTCTGAACTCTCTATTATTTCTCTTGTTGTCTACATAGATCTTTTGTATGTCCCGAGATACTTTCAAATTTTTCCTTATCTTAACCATTGCCTGCTCCATCTCTTTCAACAATTTTGGTCCAAGTATGATTCTATCCATTGGACTGTCTTGACTAACTGTAACTCTACACTTTCTACCATATAGAACCTCCAACAGACTCATTTTCAATGACTCATGATAACCATTGTTGTAGGCAAATTCTACCAAAGCTAGATACTTCTCCCACTTCTTGGGATGATGCATAACATGCATCCTCAACATTTCCTCTAATATTTTGTTCACTCTTTCTGTCTGACCATCTATTTGAGGATGGTAGACTGCACTGAATTCTAGTTGTGTTCCCAAGCCTGCAAACAAGATTTTCCAAAATCTCGAGGTGAACTTGGCATCTCTATCCAAAATTATGGTCTTGGGTAAGTCATGAAATATGAAAATTTCCCGCATTAAAACATTATAGACATATATGGCTTTGAAGGTAGACTTAATATGAATAAAATGTGTTTCCTTGCTCAGCTTATCCACTACAACCATGATCGCATCATGTTGCTTAATTGTTTTTGGTAAAATAGTGATGAAATCCATGGAAATCGTTTTCCATTTCCATTGAGGAATATGTATAGGATACAATAAACCTGTAGGATGTTTGTGCTCAAATTTTACCTATTGACACTTTGGACATTTAACAATGTACTGGGAAATGTCCTACTTCATTCCAATACAATAATACACCTTCCTTACTATTGTCACCATCCTCTGGTAACCAAGGTGACCTACATATGGTCTCTTCTATGGAACTCATCCATAATTAAATGCCTCAAATATATTGAATTAGGAACATACATTTTTTCATTATACAACATCATATCCTCAACTCCCAGCTGATATCCTTCATACTTCTTTTCCTTGGGTTCTCTCTATAACCCTTCTTTCACTTGGGTGAAAATATCATCTCCCCGTAAGAGAGTTTTAATCCTCTACTTAATGTCAAACTCTCCTATTCTTGTTGCTTCTAAGTGTATTGTCTGGACAATTCAGACAAGTGTGTATGCTACTTTGTTTTCCTTCTCTTTGATGTGTTTAATTTCAAAATCAAACTCGTTGATTAGTGCCATCCACCTGGCCTTTATAGCATTCAACCTTGGATGGTCAAATAAATACTTTAAACCATAGTGGTATGTCATTAAGACTAATCTTCTCTTGAGAAAGTAGTGCCTCCACATCTTCAGTCCATGCACAATTACTGCCAATTCTATATCGTGGGTAATATATTTCTGCTCATGCTCATTCATCTTCCTTGACTCATAACAAATCACTTTCCCTTCATGCATAAGAACTCCACCGAGTACTTCTTTGAAAACATCTATACAAACTAGGAGATCATTTTTATGGGTCTATAATCTTAAGAACATGGGCATTAGTCGAAATATGCTTCAAATGCTAGAATCTATCTTCACACTCTAGTGTTCATACACATATCTTCCACTTTATTTGCAATGAGGTAATATGATTATTGATATTGGAAAATTCCTTTATGAACCTCCTGTAATATCTATCCAATCCCATGAAGGGTATTACTTCTATCACATTTCTAAGGGCAAACCAATCCATGATTGCCTTGATCTTTTTAGGATCCATGGCCACTCCTTTTTTTGAGATTATGTGGCATAAATACTGGATTTATTTTTGGAAGTAATCACATTTGTTGAACTTATCATACAATTGGTGCTATCTTAACACTTGTAGCACCATCATAATATTCTCTTCATTCTCTTCTCTATTCTTGGAATACACCTAAAAGTCATCCAAAAATACTATGACAAAATTGTCCAAATATTTGCTAAGTATGCTATTCATCAAACAAATGAATTTGGTTGGTGTATTTTTCAGTGTGAACGGTACCACCGCAAATTCATAGTGCCCATAACTTGTTCTAAAGGTTGTCTTGTGGATGTCCTCATCCTTGATTCCGAATTGGTAATGTCCCGAACTTAAATCATTTTTTTATAAAACCATAACTTCTCTAAGTTGATCAAAGATATCATCTATCCTCGGTAAAGGATACTTGTTCTTGA
Source organism: Picea glauca (assembly GCA_000966675.3). Lineage (NCBI taxonomy): Eukaryota > Viridiplantae > Streptophyta > Pinopsida > Pinales > Pinaceae > Picea > Picea glauca. Next base: position 12,754 of record JZKD02S1740709.1, on the reverse strand, counting down.
TGGTCATGTTATTCAAATACCTATAGTCAATGCATAGTCTCAAGGTACCATCCTTCTTGAAAAACAGAGCTAGTTCTCCCCACGAGGACACACTTGGCATGATGTAACCCTTATCCAAAATTTCTTTTAATTGCACCTTTAGCTCCACCAATTTTGGTGTGTTTATCCTGTAAGGCACTTTTGATGCTGGTACTTTTCTAGGAACAAAATCTATTGAGAAATCAAGATATATTTTCGGAGGTAGTCCATGCACTTCTTTTGGAAACACATCTCTGAATTCCCACAACATTGGGTGATCTTCAACCTTCAGATCTTTGTACTTTGTTGAGATAAGCACTTGTATAGCATACAAGGGAAAACCTTTCTTTCTAAACTTTTTGAGCTACAACGTCGACTTTTTCCTTATTGAAACTGGCTTCCAAATACCTTGCAAAATCCTTTTATTTCCTTCCTCATCTTCGCATTCCAAAACCTTCTCATAAAAATTTAACTTTGACTTATGAGTAGCTATCCAATCCATTCCCAGCAGTACATCGTAGGAGCCCAGGGGTAGGATATTCAAGGCTTCCTGAGTCTATAGTCCATCTATTTCAATTGAACATGCTTCAATCAACTCAACCACTTTCCTTTGTCCTAGTGGCTAAATGAACCAACTGTGCTCTTGCATGGTTCTTTCTTTGTAATGAACATGCTTCAAAAATCTGAGGTGAAATATAACTAAGGTTAGAACTCGGGTGAATTACAATAGAAACATGTTGATTGGAAATAGTACCTTCCAATTCCACCACATAGGTTGCATAAATTCTCGACACACTTCTGGATACATCATTGACTATAGCTTCGTCCTAAAAATTATACACCCTCCTATTGTCATGTTGTTTGTGGGGAAAATCCATCAATAGGTGTGGTTCTCCACATCCCTAACATTGGAAGGGTCCTTTCTTGGGTTCCTCTACTATTTCTATTTCTTCTTCTACCGATGTATTTCCACTTTGAAATGGGAAATTTTTCTAATGCACACTACTGTTGGGTTTGTTGGATTACTGAGAGGGGGGGTGAATCAATAATAGAGAAATATAATCTGTTCTAACCATATAATGCAAGTGTTATATCAATGTAGCATTATCATCCAATATTTGCAAAGTAAATAAACAATGAACAAATGAACAATCATACACATACACAGTATACCAGTGTTTTTACGTGGAAACCTAAAGCGGGAGAAAACCACATAATGATTTTTCTTATATGTATTGAAGAATTACATTCATTGAAGCACCAACTTCCTTTGTTTTCTAGCTGCAACTAGAAGGAGGCTCCAACCCCATAGTTTCTCAGGCTACAATCTGAGGGAAGCTCTAACTCCCCAATTCTCTGGCTACAACCAGAAGGAGGCTACAACCACTTATGTTCTCCGGCTACAACTGGAAGGTGGATACAACCACCTGTATTTTCCCCATCCAACCTCCCTAACATATAAGTAGAATTATGGAACCACTATCACACTATCACTGTAAGATATAATGTTGTAAACCTGTATCAAACAACCTGCACCAAAAAACCTGTACCTCAACCTAAACCATGCATCAACCATGCATCAACCTATACCTCAACATGTAATAAACCTGTACCATAAACAAGTGCATCAACCATGCAACAACCTGTACCTCAAACTCAACCAAAATACCTCATCAATTTCATCATCCAAATCTGATTTGTAAATCTGTAGTAGACTGGGTGTATATGATCACATACCTTGTTGAATTCTAGCTTATTCTAGAGAACAAACTTGTAGAGTGTGCCCCGCACATAATATTTTTTGTATGGATATGAAAATGGTGCACAAAATACTACAGACTGTACTCTAACCAACACATTTGGTCTTACTAAATTTGGATATGTTATGAATAATTTATGACATTTTTACCTGAAACATTTGTTTTAGACTAGTTTCAAGACTAGCCACAAACCCTATTTTCCACGGAGTGTAACTCCAAAAATACAACGACCCACAAGCTGAATTTTTTACCACAGATACTTGGATATGTTTCCTCAACGTCATAGAAATTTCACAGTCCGATTCATTCTAGAAAAAAAAGTTATTGCGAAAATGGTGAGATGACCTGTAAATAACATACCTTAGAAAGCATCATCAAAAGAATTGATCCTCCCTTGAATTTTAGCCTTCTTTACTTCACCTTCCCTCTAAAATTCGTCTTAGATATCCTTTTTTTACCTCATTCACCTATATATATTCAATATTCTCAAGTGTGATTGAAATGAGAGGGCCTTGCCTCTTATTTATACTTTCATGTAACTTCCTTAGAAGCATCTTCTAGACCACTTTGTCCACATAGCCACTTTGTCCACATAGTCACCTATGTCCAACTTTGCCCAATTTTCCACTTGTCCATATATCCAATAGCCACTTGAATACTTAACCCATTTTCCTCATTTTAGGGTTAACCTTCTTATAACCACTTTCCATAATTAGAAAGTTCACCATTTACTTTATTATTTAAATAATCCTCCTTGACTTTGTCACTTCACTTTATTATTTAAATAATCCTCTTTGACTTTGTCACTTCACTTTATTATTGAAATAATTTCTTCTTTGCAAGCACTTTGACTTCTTTGACCTTTTGGGACTTCAATCCAACATATGAGGGTCCTACAACTTCTTAAGGCCATAACTCTCAAACCGTGAGGAGTTATGTGACATTCCACATACCACCAGAAATGACATGATATGTACTATCCATCTAGAATAGTCTTACCTGTAAATATATCAAAACTCATACTATTATACATCAAACAAACTTGGGTCCATTACCCAAACCTTTGTGCTACCATAATTCACTACCAGACTTTCTTCAAGGGTTGAAATCAATCACAACCAACCCAATTAATCAACAATATCCCCCTTTGAAATTGATGGCAACATTCTAATGCAATACTAAAATCATATCACTCATGCTCCCCCTAGAACCATGCCTGCATCTCTGTGAACAACGCTCCCTCTGGAACCATGCCTCTGTCTTCTACATCTGATAAATATACCCCCATTTGTCATCAATGGCAAAGGTATCTTTCCATTTGGGTATGCTCCCCCTAACTAACTCGTCTGATCTCCCAATCTAAATTGTCCTTTTTATGGTGCTTCCTCGTGTACATACATGACATATAAGATAAGCATTCAAAAGCATTCATTTTGGAGTAGAAATAAATCCAAGTCTCTGGAAAAGATACTCAAAGGCTTCTCGTGTAAGCGGTTTTGTAAATATGTCTTCCACTTGTTATTTTGTGCCCACATATTCAACTTTGATGTTCTTTTCTGCAACCTGTTCCTGTAGAAAGTGATACTTTATTAGAATGTTCTTTGTCTTGGAGTACATCACCGGATTCTTTGAGATATTGATGGCACTTGTATTATCACAATAGATTGGAATGGGATCATCATACTCAACCTGTATATCTATCAGAGTTTATTTCATCCATAGAACATGTGTACAACATGTTGCTACTGCAATATACTCTACCTTGGCTGTAGATAAAGATATTGATGATTGTTTCTTACTTAGCCATGATACTAAACACTCACCCAAGTAGAACTTTTCTCCATTGGTGCTTCATTGATCATCAATGAAACCTGCCCAATCTTCATCTGTGTAGGCAATAAGTGATATATCCTTTCCTTTTGGATACCATTTTCCAAACTCTTATGTTCCTTTGAGATATCTGAAAATCCTCTTCACTACTAATACATGTGATTCCTTTGGTGCTTCCTGAAATCGTGCCACCTGTCCAACTTCCTGCATTACATCTGGTTTGGATGTTGACCCATATAGTAGGCTACCAATCATTGACTTGTATTTTCTCTGATCTGTAGACTTTTAATCATCATCTTTGCTCAACTTGCAACTGGTTTGCATGGGAGTGATAACTGGTTTGCAATCTTCCATTTTGAACCTCTTTGGCATTTCTATGATATACTTGGTTTGAGAAATAAAAATTCCTTGGTTTCTTTGATGTATCTAGAGAACCAGAAAGAATGATAGTTCTCCAAGTAATGAAATTTCAAATTCATTATGCATGTCCTTTGCAAATTTATGGCTTAACCTATCATTAGTACTTCCAAAAATAATATCATCAACATAAACTTCAATTAATAAAATACTGTCTTGAGTTACCTTGATGTAAAGGTTGTTGTGTACACTTCCTTTTTTGAACCCTGTCTGTTGTAGACATTTATCCAGTCTAGAGTACCATGCTCTGGGAGCCTGTTTTAGACCATACAAGGCCTTCTTTAATTTATATACATAATATGTGTTCTCTGACAACTGAAATCCTTCTAGTTGTTCAATGTAGACTTCTTCTTCAAGTTCCTCATTCAGAAAAGATGATTTTACGTCCATNTCTAGTGTTCATACAAATATCTTCCACTTTATTTACAATGAGGTAATATGATTATTGATCTTGGAAAATTCCTTTATGAACCTTCTGTAATATCTATCCAATCCCATGAAAGGTATTACTTCTATCACATTTCTAAGGGCAGACCAATCCATTATTTCCTTGATCTTTTCAGGATCCATGGCCACTCCTTTTGTTGAGATTATGTGGCATAAATACTAGATTTATTTTTGGAAGTAATCACATTTGTTGAACTTATCATATAGTTGGTGCTATCTTAACACTTGTAGCACCATCATAAGATTCTCTTCATTCTCTTCTCTATTCTTGGAATACACCTAAAAGTCATCCAAAAATACTACGACAAAATTGTCCAAATATTTGCTAAGTATGCTATTCATCAAACAAATGAATTTGGTTGGTGTATTTGTCAGTGTGAATGGTACCACCGCAAATTGATAGTGCCCATATCTTGTTCTAAAGGTTGTCTTGTGGATGTCCTCATCCTTGATTCCGAATTGGTAATGTCCTGAACTTAAATCATTTTTTTATAAAACCATAACTTCTCTAAGTTGATCAAAGATATCATCTATCCTCCGTAAAGGATACTTGTTCTTGATGGTCATCTTATTCAACTACCTATAGTCAATGCATAGTCTCAAGGTACCATCCTTCTTCTTGAAAAACAGAGCTGGTGCTCCTCACGAGGACACACTTGGCATGATGTAACCCTTATCCAAAATTTCCTTTAGTTGCACCTTCATCTCCACCAATTTTGGTGTGCTTAACCTGTAAGGCACTTTTGATATTGGTACTGTTCTAGACACAAAATCTATTAGGAAATCAAGATATATTTTTGAAGGTAGTCCATGCACTTCTTCTGGAAACACATCTATGAATTACCACAACATTGGGTGATCTTCAACCTTCAGATCTTTATACTTTGTTGAGATAAGCACTTGTATAGCATACAAGGGAAAACCTTTCTTTCTAAACTTTTTGAGCTACAAGGTCGACATTTTCCTTATTGAAACTGGCTTCCAAATACCTTGCAAAATCCTTTCATTTCCTTCCTCATCTTCGCATTCCAAAACCTTCTCATAAAAATTTAACTTTGACTTATGAGTAGCTATCCAATCCATTCCCAACAGTACATCGTAGGAGCCTAGAGGTAGGATATTCAAGGCTTCCTGAGTCTACAGTCCATCTATTTCAATCGAACATGCTTCAATCAACTCAACCACTTTCCTTTGTCCTAGTGGCTAAATGAACCAACCGTGCTCTTGCATGGTTCTTTCTTTGTAATGAACATGCTTCAAAAATCTGAGGTGAAATATAACTAAGGTTAGAACTCGGGTGAATTAAAATAGAAACATGTTGATTGGCAATAGTACCTTCCAACTCCACCACATAGGTTGCATAAATTCTCGACACACTTCTGGATACATCATTGACTGTAGCTTCGTCCTAAAAATTATACACCCTCCTATTGTCATGTTGTTTGTGGGGAAAATCCATCAATAGGTGTGGTTCTCCACATCCCTAACATTGGAAGGGTCCTTTCTTGTGTTCCTCTACTATTTCTATTTCTTCTTCTACCGATGTATTTCCACTTTGAAATGGGAAATTTTTCTAATGCACACTACTGTTGGGTTTGTTGGATTACTGAGAGGGGGGGTGAATCAATAATAGAGAAATATAATCTGTTTTAACCATATAATGCAAGTGTTATATGAATGTAGAATTATCATCCAATATTTTCAAAGTAAATAAACAATGAACAAATGAACAATCATACACATACACAGTATACCAGTGTTTTTACGTGGAAACCTAAAGCGAGAGAAAAACACATAATGATTTTTCTTATATGTATTGAAGAATTACATTCATTGAAGCACCAACTTCCTTTGTTTTCCAACTGCAACTGGAAGGAGGCTCCAACCCCATAGTTTCTCAGGCTACAATCTAAGGGAAGCTCCAATTCCCCAATTCTCTGGCTACAACTAGAAGGAGGCTACAACCACTTATGTTCTCCGACTACAACTGGAAGGTGGATACAACCACCTGTCTTTTACCCATCCAACCTCCCTAATGTATAAGTAGAATGATGGAACCACTGTCACACTATCACTGTAAGATATAATGTTGTAAACCTGTATCAAACAACCTGCACCAAACAACCTCTACCTCAACCTAAACCACGCATCAACCTATACCTCAACATGTAATAAACCTGTACCATAAACAAGTGCATCAACCATGCAACAACCTGTACCTCAAACTCAACCAAAATACCTCATCAATTTAATCATCCAAATCTGATTTGTAAATCTGTAATAGACTGGGTGTATATGATCACATACCTTGTTGAATTCTAGCTTATTCTAGAGAGAAAACTTGTAGAGTGTGCCCCACACATAATATTTTTTGTATGGATCTGAAAATGGTGCACAAAATACTAAAGACTGTAATCTAACCAACACATTTGGTCTTACTGAATTTGGATATGTTATGAATAATTTATGACATTTTTACCTGAAACATTTGTTTTAGACTAGTTTCAGGACTAGCCACAAACCCTATTTTCCACAGAGTGTAACTCCAAAAATACAACAACCCACAAGATGGATTTTTTATCACAGATACTTGGATATGTTTCCTCAATGTCATAGCAATTTCACAGTCTGATTCATTCTAGAAAAAAGAGTTATTGCGAAAATGGTGAGATGACTTGTAAATAACATACCTTAGAAAGCATCATCAAAAGAATTGATCCTCCCTTGAATTTTAGCCTTCTTTACTTCACCTTCCCTCTGAAATTCATCTTAGATATCCTTTGTTTACCTCATTCACCTATAGATATTCAATATGCTCAAGTGTGATTGAAATGAGAGGGCCTTGCCTCTTATTTATACTTTCATGTAACTTCCTTAGAAGCATCTTCTAGACCACTTTGTCCACATAGCCACTTTGTCCACATAGTCACCTATGTCCAACTTTGCCCAATTTTCCACTTGTCCATATATCCAATATCCACTTGAACACTTAACCCATTTTCCTCATTTTAGGGCTAACCTTCTTATAACCACTTTCCATAATTAGAAAGTTCACCATTTACTTTATTATTTAAATAATCCTCCTTGACTTTGTCACTTCACTTTATTATTTAAATAATCCTCTTTGACTTTGTCACTTCACTTTATTATTGAAATAATTTCTTCTTTGCAAGCACTTTGACTTCTTTGACCTTTTGGGACTTCAATCCAACATATGAGGGTCCTACAACTTCTTAAGGCCATAACTCTCAAACCGTGAGGAGTTATGTGACATTCCACATACCACCAGAAATGACATGATATGTACTATCCATCTAGAATAGTCTTACCTGTAAATATATCAAAACTCATACTATTATACATCAAACAAACTTGGGTCCATTACCCAAACCTTTGTGCTACCATAATTCACTACCAGACTTTCTTCAAGGGTTGAAATCAATCACAACCAACCCAATTAATCAACAATATCCCCCTTTGAAATTGATGGCAACATTCTAATGCAATACTAAAATCATATCACTCATGCTCCCCCTAGAACCATGCCTGCATCTCTGTGAACAACGCTCCCTCTGGAACCATGCCTCTGTCTTCTACATCTGATAAATATACCCCCATTTGTCATCAATGGCAAAGGTATCTTTCCATTTGGGTATGCTCCCCCTAACTAACTCGTCTGATCTCCCAATCTAAATTGTCCTTTTTATGGTGCTTCCTCGTGTACATACATGACATATAAGATAAGCATTCAAAAGCATTCATTTTGGAGTAGAAATAAATCCAAGTCTCTGGAAAAGATACTCAAAGGCTTCTCGTGTAAGCGGTTTTGTAAATATGTCTTCCACTTGTTATTTTGTGCCCACATATTCAACTTTGATGTTCTTTTCTGCAACCTGTTCCTGTAGAAAGTGATACTTTATTAGAATGTTCTTTGTCTTGGAGTACATCACCGGATTCTTTGAGATATTGATGGCACTTGTATTATCACAATAGATTGGAATGGGATCATCATACTCAACCTGTATATCTATCAGAGTTTATTTCATCCATAGAACATGTGTACAACATGTTGCTACTGCAATATACTCTACCTTGGCTGTAGATAAAGATATTGATGATTGTTTCTTACTTAGCCATGATACTAAACACTCACCCAAGTAGAACTTTTCTCCATTGGTGCTTCATTGATCATCAATGAAACCTGCCCAATCTTCATCTGTGTAGGCAATAAGTGATATATCCTTTCCTTTTGGATACCATTTTCCAAACTCTTATGTTCCTTTGAGATATCTGAAAATCCTCTTCACTACTAATACATGTGATTCCTTTGGTGCTTCCTGAAATCGTGCCACCTGTCCAACTTCCTGCATTACATCTGGTTTGGATGTTGACCCATATAGTAGGCTACCAATCATTGACTTGTATTTTCTCTGATCTGTAGACTTTTAATCATCATCTTTGCTCAACTTGCAACTGGTTTGCATGGGAGTGATAACTGGTTTGCAATCTTCCATTTTGAACCTCTTTGGCATTTCTATGATATACTTGGTTTGAGAAATAAAAATTCCTTGGTTTCTTTGATGTATCTAGAGAACCAGAAAGAATGATAGTTCTCCAAGTAATGAAATTTCAAATTCATTATGCATGTCCTTTGCAAATTTATGGCTTAACCTATCATTAGTACTTCCAAAAATAATATCATCAACATAAACTTCAATTAATAAAATACTGTCTTGAGTTACCTTGATGTAAAGGTTGTTGTGTACACTTCCTTTTTTGAACCCTGTCTGTTGTAGACATTTATCCAGTCTAGAGTACCATGCTCTGGGAGCCTGTTTTAGACCATACAAGGCCTTCTTTAATTTATATACATAATATGTGTTCTCTGACAACTGAAATCCTTCTAGTTGTTCAATGTAGACTTCTTCTTCAAGTTCCTCATTCAGAAAAGATGATTTTACGTCCATCTAATACACTTTAATATTTTTGGAGCATGCATAAGCTAAAATCAATAGGATTGCTTCCATTCTGGCAACTGGGGAAAATGTCTATTCAAAGTCGTTTCCTTCAACCTGTGCATATCATTTACATACCAATATAGTTTTGTTCCTTGTAACATGTCCATCTTCATTCAATTTATTCCTATATACCCACTTTGTGTCGATCACATTCTTATCCTTTGGTCTTGGAACCAATTCCCAAGTGTCATTTTTCTCCATTTTATCCAATTATTCATCCATGGCCTTATTCCAAAATTCATCCTTGTTGGCCTCTTCAAAACAGGTTAGTTCAATCATATATGAGAGTGCTAGGTGCATTTGTTCTGGTAAACGAATTCTTCTTCTAGTCTCAACTTTTGCATCTTTGTTTCCGATAATATGATCTGAAGGATGATTCTTCTGTACTCGTATGCTAGGTGTCTTTGGAGGCACTTGTTGAAATTTCTCTTCTTCTTTTGTCGGATCCTCTTCATCTCCCCCTTCTACTTCTTCTTTGTAAAGTTGTTCCATTGATTCATTTTTTTCTTCCTTTAATTCTTGTCTACCTGTTTCATCAATTGTTAAGTTGATGCTTTCCACAAATTTGTTCAATCTCAGGTTGTAACACTTGTATGATTTCCTTGTACTTGAGTAACCAAAAAGTACTCCTTTGTCCACACGAGAGTCAAACTTTACCATTCTTTCATCTTCTCTTTTGATGTATCATTTTCTTCCAAAAACTTTGAAGTGCTTCACATTTGTTGGTCTTCCTTTCCATAGCTCGTAGGGAGTTTTGTCAGTTTTGTTTCTGAGCATTACTTTGTTTTGAATGTGAACTGTTGTATGCACTACGTGCGACCAAAAGATATCTGTAATTTTGGAATCCATTAGCATTTTTTGATCCATTTCTTATACTATCTTGTTCTTTCTGTCAACAACTCCATTATGTTGACGTGTCCTAGTAACACATAATTGCCTTTTTATTCCATGCTTGCTGTAGTAGTCCATAAATTCCTTTAAAGTGAACTCTCCCCCATTATCAGATCTCAAGCATTTGATTTTTGAATCTGTTATCACATAAGGTTGTCAAGGGCCATAAGTGTGTGTCGATATACCTGAGTCTGTAATTTTTCCCTGTCTCTATCCTTTTTGAATTGAAAAGTATTAATTTTGACGCCTTTCGACATGTAAATTTGTCTTCTGTGTGCCCTTGTTCGTTTATGTTCCCTGGTCTCCCTCAATAAATTAATCAAAATAAATCGGGGCCCCAAGCCCCTCTGTTTTTCTCTAAGGATGAACACACATCTCCTTTGTTTCAGTCGTTGTTCTCTCTGTTCTCCCAGCCCACAACAAATTGTCCAGGTCCTTGTTCACGCAGGCCGCAAACATGAACACAAAGCACAACTTTCATAACAGTCCATTTCGAGCTTGAAACAAAAGCAACAGGATATTTAATTGTTCAACGACAGATATTCAAGGAATAGTCTAGATCAGCGGCCCACGGGCATCCGAAAGTCCACAGTTGTGCGAAGTATAGTTCCGTGAAAAGAGCCAAAATTCGAAGGAAACACAAGCCATCGATCTTAAAGTGGACAGGTGGTAGCTGATCCCAATGTTCGAGGAAATTTCTTCAGGAGTTTTTGAAGTGGGAAGTGTGTAAAAATGACGAAGAGCCGAAGCCTGAACTCCCAAAGAAATCGTGGACCATTGATCTCGAAATCAGCAGGGAGCCGTTAATCCTAGAGGCAGTGCCTCCCGAAGGCCCGAAGTCCCGAAGCCCCGAAATAAGATTTTGGATAGATTGTTATTCATGTGTCGTCATTGATGTCAACAATCATAGTGGGCAGAGAAGCAAGGTTAATCTCAAGAAGAAAAATAATCGATAGAAGAACATCACCTTGAGGCTGAAAAAATTCATGATTATTGTTGATCACGATAGGATCAACAATGTTCCTATGATAAAACCTCAGGAGGGTTAGCAAATGCAGAGATCAAGATCAAAAGAGATGGCACATTGAAACTCAGTAGATATGGCGTGATAAAACGCAAAACAATTCAATATTGTTAATGTGCAAGCCAGATCAACGACATGGATAAATTGCGGAGATCGGAAGGAGAACTAAATACCGCGCTAGTTCCAATCCCGCAATTAGTCAGGACCGTCCGATCTGATGGCTTCAAAGATCGACGATTATGGTTAACTCACCAACAATGCACAACTTCCAATTGCGGAGTTTGGGTAATAATTCAAATCACTCGCAAGTTGTGGTTCCAAAATCATCCTCGATCGTGGATCTTCTTTGAAGAGTCCACATCGACCGTTAGATCAAATCAAGTGGAAGGACATGATAAAATCTACAAAATATGCATTGCATAATAGATCAAACTTTTGATCTAAATAAATTGATCAACGAACTGATTTCAGTTCAGGTATAAAGAATCAAGGAACTCACTACTACATTGGGCGCAAATTACGACGGTTTAAAATTTTGTCGTATTTTTTTTTCTTTTTTTGGACTAAATATACTTTTTTTTTTTCAGATTCCAAATGTTGGTCGCTCTAGCGACCAACCTTCCAAGTTGGTCATTTTAACGACGAAAGTTGGTCGGTAGAGCAACCAACCCCCATTTAGTCTCTATAGCAACCAACAATGACACATGTCCATAGCAATATTCATAGCAATGTCCATGGGTGTCCAATCTTATATTAATATTTTCCATTGAAATGTGCACATGTAAGACTACAATGAGAAACACTCATATAAGAATTAAATTGCAATAGAATATGCATATTAAATATAACACTAAGAAAAATGAGAGTGACAATATTTACCCAACACAAGAAACACTGGTCATAAACATTTTTCCATTGTAAATAACGCATTTTGAAAATTTCGCCAAATGAATTTTTTCAATAAGGAATTATTTGCAAGGTTCGTATACTTTTCCATGAAAACATTTAATGATTCACCTACCTTAAAATGGACATTGAATACAATATTTGCCTCCCTTTATAAACTCTACAATAAATATCACATTCTCAAATTGTTCCCTCATTAGTAGTTGGAAGGTATCACCTGAGGTTCCTTGCTCCTTGATTGGTGCATTGGTCATTCTCTATTTATTTATTATACACAATTACACTTTAGCAAAGAGAGAAGGCCTTTTCCTTCTATTATTCTCTTTCGAACCTTACAATTAATTCCACTAAATTTTATGAGACTCGTCGGCTACATAATGTTGTAATAATGATGCATGAAAAACATCATGAGTTTTGAGCAAGTGGGATGCAGTGCAAGACAG
>JZKD02S1740698.1:101981-116017 GCA_000966675.3 Picea glauca | reverse complement strand
CACAAAGATCTCGTCCTTGGCGAAGCCACCCAATGTTGTATGGCTGCGGGTGTGGTGTTGTCGACAATCCCAACTGTTTGATGACCTCTGCTGAGATGAGGTTCTTCTGGCTTCCTCTGTCAATAATAAAATGCAGTGAGGTCCCCTTCACCCACATCTGTGAATGAAAAAGGTGCTCCCCCTCTTCAGGATCTGTTGGTTCTTCTAGTTGAATTGTTGTGGTCGTGACAATAGCAGTGGGGTCTACGTCAATGATCTGTCCTTTACTAGTATTTTTAGAATCAGGTTCTGAATCAGGGTTCGGCTCCTTTCTTGGATATTGGCCACCAATGAATTTTTTGAGCGACATTCAACGGTGTTGTTCCAGGGGATTTTTTGGAAATCGCACCATTTTCCAGTGTCCTTATTCATCTTTCCGTGACCCTTGTTTTCCTGTTTCTTGGATTGGTTTTCAGGAGGCTGTTTGTTAGGGCTGTCTTTATCATACTTTGGTTGTTGCGGATTTGCAGACCCAAGCTACCATTTGTTCTGGTGCTTAAATTTTTGCTCGATTTTAACAACAAATTGACACGCAACACCGAGTGATGAGATGTCTAGAAAATCCATTTCAGTTTGGATGTATCTGTGTAGAGCCCCACGGTATTTCAGAACCAAATGTCACTTAGAGTCTTTGATACCCATCTTGGTGCATAAGGTATGGAAGGTATTGGTGAGCTTCAGAACTGCTTGGCCCCTCTCTTGTCCTAGTGTGGTCCATATCATGTATTGGTCCTCATAGTTGCCAGCAACATAATATTGTTCCTTTACTGCATCCACAAAAAAAGCTCAAGTGGGCTCGACCCCATATATTCCAGACTCCTCTGTGGAAATTTTCTCCTAGTAAGTTTCCCACCAATGTTTGACATGGGGGAGAGCTTTAAGGAGTGCGAAGGTGATCTTTTTCCTATCGGAAAAATGGTGAACAAAGAAATACCTGTCTAGTAGATTTAACCATTTGTCTAGGGCATCCGCATCTATCTGACCTTCAAATATGGGAATATCAAAATTAACCTGTACCTTGAAAGGAGAGGTGCATCCAAAGTGGCTGTTTGATGAAGATGCACCTGTTGCTATCGACAAGCATTGAAGGATGTGGGAAAAATTCTCCATCATTTCGTCTCTCTGTCGCGTGAGAGCTTTCTCAAGCAACAGATTTATAGGATCGTATGCTCCATCATTTTTCTTTTCTTCCACCATAGAGGGTTTCTTGGGCATGCGAGAGTGATTGTCTTCAAGAGAGACAAGCTCGAGACCCAATTTTCTATACTCGGACCTCGTCAGGGACATGCACTGAAAAAACCGATCAAGAGCATCCTTCTCTGATACCACTGATACAGATTATTTTTGGCATGAAATGAGAGCGAAGATATAATAAATAAATGCACAGAGATATCGTAGATATTCAATAATATAACAAAAATGTATCATAGATGCAACCATAAACACAGATATACAGTAATACATGATGTCTATTAATGAAATAAATGTACAGAGACTGTAAAAATACAGAGTGAAAGACTCGCTAGAATGGTGGCAACTTATCTCTAAGAAGATATGTGACGGCTACTCGCATTCACAAGAAGATGATTAAAATGAGGCTCTGAAGGCATTTTTACAATAAACAGGAATGCCAAAAACCCTAGACATCCAGAAACCTAATCCTAGAAGATGAAGCGCCAAAAGTCATGTGGGCCCCGTTTGGGTAAGTTAGACAAATCGACAGGAAGATCATAATTAATGGGTGGATCTAATGCACTAGAAGGATGGTCAGAAATGAACTCAGCCAATGCCAAGGCCTTTTTATTCTTGGGGGTCATTAATTCTAGATCTCACTCTTGAAGGAATACAATCCAACGACTGTATTTACCATTGACAACAAACTGAGTCAAAAGATATAACATGGGATTCTAATTCATGACGACCTTGGTTTTGCACATCAGGATATAATGATGAAGTTTTTGGATAGAGAAAACAACAGCCAAGGCTAGCTTCTCGACATGGCTATAGGATAACGCAGTTCCTTAAAGGTTCTTACTAACATAGTAGATGGCATGCTCACATTAATCCTCCGCCTGTCATACTAACACCTCGACAACTGCAAATGGCGAAGCTAAGATGTAAAGGACAAAATTATTATTAGAGGAGGACTGATCAAAGGCACTAATGTGAGGGCACACTTCAATGCGTCAAAAGATTGATGGGCTTTATAATCCCATACAAAGGGTATGTCACTACATAAGAACTGTGAGAAACCATGGGCCATGGTGAAATAATCAAGAACGAAACAACAAAGAAAATTGGCTTTACCTTGGAGACTTTACAATTGGCACAAAGTACGAGGTGGAGGAATTGAAAGGATGGATTTAACTTTGAGAGGGTCAATGGTGATACCCTTTTTGGAAACTATGAATCCCAATAAACGACCAGTGGACACGCAAAAAATGCACTTGAGAGGGGTAGAGATTCTACTTTTTACACTGGAGGAAGATGGTGCAAAGATCATCTAAGTGTTGTAATCGCTTTTTTCAACAAGCTGTGAGATCATCCAAATAGGCTAAAATAATCAACTTCTCAGGGTCGTAACTTTTGCATACGATCTCCGTTTTAGGTGGATGATATCTTGTTGGAAAGGTATCACCGAGGAGATTTATTTTGGAGGAAATATCGTAGGAACTTGCATATTGATCCCTGTTTTCCCAAAAACATCGTTCAGGGCCTCAAAATGGCCCCACAAGTTAAAAACTGCTAAAATAGTAAATTACCAAAATTGCCAGAAAATTGTTTTGAGCCAGTTGGAAAAGGTGGGTGGCCACTGATATCCACCTGGATAAATGCTGATCCAGATTTATGAGCAGAACGAAATGACTACAGATTATTAACAGGTACTTAACACAAAATAACAGAGATACAATAAAAATGGTTTTATATTCAATAAGGAAATAAGATGAAACTGTAAAATGCAGCGGAAATAAGCTTGCTGGAATGGTGGCAAATTATCTCTGAGAAGAGATGTGATGAATGCACTCATTCGAAAGAAGATGATTACGATGAGGCTTTGAAGGCATTTTTACAATAAACAGGAATGCTCAAAACCCTAGACATCCAAAAACCTAACCCTAGGAGATGAAGCGCCAAAAATCATGTGAGCCCCGTTTGGGTAAGTTAGTACATCAACTTCTCGGGGTCGTAAATTTTGCATAAGATCTCCATTTTAGGCGCATGATAGCTCGTTGGAAAGGTATCTTCGAGGAAATGGTCCCAGAAGTTAAAAACTGCTAAAAATAGTAAATCACCAAAATTGTCATAAAACTTTTTTGATCCAGTTGGAAAAGGTGGGTTGTCACTGATATCCACCTGGATCAATACACTAACACTAAATACCTAAAAGTGACAACGAGTCGTCACTCCTCGATAAAAAAATCTAGCAGATTCTCATTTCAGTATAATTTCCAACCCAACTAAATCACACAGAGAAAATTTTAAAAAAGAGAAGGCAGACCTATTTTCATCACTCAAATTAGGAAATTATTGTGGAGCCCAAAATATATCATCAAAAATTATTTTAACATCCCATAAATTTATTCAAAGGCATCTACAGAAAGTGCCACAATGTATTGACCCTTTTAAACAATTTCAACACACAACCAAGTTCATGTTTACCTGAATATGGAAACCCCTGAAACATGATGGGAAACGTCCTCACACAAGAAATAAATTGGCCACAAAAGACCTCATATCTATGTAATTAGTTCATTATGTCTATGAACAAAAAATACTAATATCATTGGCCACTCAAAATTCATAATGCAAGTTCTCTCCTAATTTATGTTTAAAGGGTTTGTACTGGATTTATGGGCTGTCTGGGTTCTACCTTAGTTATCCAAAAAAACCCTTTTCACCATCGGCCCTTCTGGTAAATTAGAAGGCTACACCGCGCATAGAGTGCACAATGCAGTCTCACCTGAGATGGGTTATGGGTGATTGCATGAAACAAGTGTCTACAATCAGGGAAGGGTTAGGGATGTTCTTTTTACTTGTATTTATACTTAAACAAACATTATACTACAACATTCATCAGATATAATACTTTATCCATTCAATAACATCTATCATGTCATCATATTCTAGTGCGTGTTGTAAATAAACCCATTTATTCATCTATTCATAAATGAAGAAACATTGAAACACATTGAAACATGGGGTTTTACTGTGGTTCACCCCCCCTAGGGCTATGTCCACAAAGATCTTATTCTTATTTATTATTATTCATCAAAATAGCATTGTGCGCATTACATCATGGGATATGTGAGGCTGACCAACATAGCACCAAGCTCCATAGCTTGCGACTTGACCCTCAGTTCTATCTCAACATTAACTCCATATGAGGTCCAAAACTCTCATCAAAACACAAACTCTAAAAAAAAGTATGATACTCTCTCTCAAAAGGGACACAAAAGTCTCTCTCTAGGACACACAGATAAATATGATCCTTCAATCTACCTCATACATCTTATTTTTACTACAAAATGGGTTAAAACCATTACATTATGATTCCAAAACCATAACCCTAACATGGCTAGGTGTGTCCACATATGCGTTCGATTTCCAAAAATCCTATCGCGCACTACTTGCTTTTCCCTTTGTTGTGCTAGTATTCCTTCTTTTTTGGCATGTGTTGTTCCCTTTGGTCCATGATACCTTGCTTATTGCGCTTACTGCAAAAACTTCCTGCTCCAACAGGACCCCAACACTAACTTGTGGCTCATCCCGAGCCACTTAGACTTAGTTCAATTGATACATCACTACCTCTAGTGCATGGAACTTCTTTTCCAAATATGCCACTTTCTCATTTTCTTGCGCACTCTTTTCTTCTAGTATCTCCACATCCTGCGTTGCCATGTGCTATTTCAACACTTCCTTGTTTCTTCCTATTCATGTGCTAGTATTCATTTCTTTGTTTGCAGTTGTTTTATCATTATTTTGATATATTTCTGCAATGGCTCCAATTGATCCTGCATTTCTTTTCTTTCTCCTTGTACTGCCTTCAATTATACTTGGAGGTTATTCATTTCTTACACACTCTTCATCCTTTCCAGGATGGCCATTGATTTCTGCCTCAGTTTTAAATCCTATACTTATGTGGTCACATTTTCCTGTCTTTGATCCAATTGTTGTATCTTCTCATATTCTTCCAAGCTAGTCCAAATCTGTGTTGTCTTGTCATACAATTTCACGACTTCTTTTACTTCCTGTGCTATGCTATCTATGTGCATAGTAGCCTCCTCTCTCAGTTCCCTCACTTTTGGGGGTGTTCTTGGAGTCATTTTTTTCTATTAACTCTGTTATCTCCTACTTATATCTCTCCATTGTCTATGCAATATTTTGTATCTTTTCCTCTGTTGTGACCTCCATTTCCTGCACGCCATCTAGTATGTTGTTGTAGACTTATGCGAGTTTCTTCTCTAGTTTGTCAACACATTGTTTCTCCTGCTCCTTCTCTAGTTTTATTTTCTCACAAGTTACCTAAAATATATCCTTAACCTCCCTGTCAATATGTAGGTTGGTGGCATCTGCCCTAGCTCTATACTGGACCTCCTGCATCACACTCACATGTAACGCATATAACACCTTTGTGGGTATGTGTTCCAGAACCAACTCTAGATGTTTTTGTCCTTCTCTTGTTTCTCCGATGTGTTCTCGCCTACTTCCAATATTTCCCACATGAACTTAAACCTGTCACTCCCCTTTACTATGTTCTGTACTGTCTCTTCCTGTTCTTTCTATACTGGTGCTTCTTGTTCTTTTTATTTTTGCTACATTGTAGGATGATGGACTGTACTTATCTGCAACCTCTGTAGAATGTCATGTACTTCTACTAACTTCTCCATAATTTACTCTCTTTGTGATTTTTTTGTAAGTACTCCATTCTCCCCTCTATCTTGGACTTTATCTTTAATGAATTATGCATTGTCTTCTGTGATAGTTAGTATTGGGGGATTCTTTTGGTACTTTATTTTCTTCCTTATTTCTCCCTCTCGTGTTCCAGTCCTCTTCTTGGTTTGGGTTGAGGTCTATGCCTCAATTTTCTTCTTTTTTATTTCGTCATTTTATACCTCCTTTTTATGAGAGCTATCTCCTTTTACCTTCTCTCCATCTCCTTTCACTTCTTCCCTTGACACAATGTCTTTCTTCCTTGGCTTCTTGACTATTGCGCTACTCCTTGCAGTTTGAATACGCTATGAAACCTTCCTTGTATTGTCTACTAGACTTCCTATCTTCCTTGATGGACCTGCCTCTGCTTCTTCCTTAGTTTTTTTCCTTTTCTTCTTTGTTACTAGAACTTTCCATTGCGCATGCCAATCCTTCACTATCAATTCTACTTCCTCCTGCGTTATGCAGTACCTCATTTCTAGCCACTTCTTATTTGGATCTCTTTTGTCCGGAATCCACATGTGGTGACTTGAAGTCTTAAAGTTAGAAGTTCCTTCATTTTCCTTGACTACTTCAATTGGGATTCTCCACACATTAGTTTTCTTCTGCTGCATATCTTCTAGGAACATTGCAAACACTGCGATGTTCGCATGTTGGGTTCTTAGTGTCTTTTTCCTGTCATAAGTTTGTATATCACGTTGCACGACATTTTCCTCTTTTGCCCAAAAAGGATGTGAATTTGGTTTCCTTCCAACCTACCAAGGCTACCAATATCAATAGCCAAGAGTAATGGAATTATGTCCCATTATCCTATGCGTCCATGTAGTCTATGAAAAGTTGGTTCAATAAATAAGGTGACTAGTTTAATACTATACCCTTTGCACATTGTATGACTGCTGCTATCAATTCTGCCAGGGCCTCTTCCTTTATGTTATCACTCTGTATTTTTCTTGGTTGTGGAAGGAAAACCCCTAGGTAACCACAAACCACCTTGTAGATTGGAAGCCATCCCTTCCATCCCAGAGAGGGCTCTCTCTAATAACTCATCCACAAAAAACACTGGCTATTTAATAAGCACAATGACTCAATCTTCAGTTGATTAAGGTTTTCAAAATGTGGTGGTAGGGCTGAGTGAAACACCCATTGGGCATGGAGTCATAATAAAGATAGGTCAAATCAAAGCTTTCAAAATTGGTTGATATGAACAAATGTACTTCATAGGATAGGTAGCTAGAAATATTTTAGTCATCATAGGTATTTTAGTATGGTGGTGGGAAGAAAGACACACATCAATGATAATAGAGCACCAAGACATGGATGAGTTCTATCACAATATCAAAAGATAATGTAGGAAAATTGAATGTGAGACAAAGAGAATCAATAATGAATTCTCTATCTATAGTTATTCACTCAGAATAAAAGAATAGACATAGTGATTAACAAGATGGAAAACATTCACAAAGAAAACATACTGCAGATCACCAACACAAGAATCTCTGAGATAAAATGTCCAAAAACTCTGCTCAAAATCTTTTCATTAGCATTCAAAAATATATAAAACAACCAAAAAATATTTTTCCTCAAGTTCCCCCCAACCCATTACAATCATTTCCATGATAATATATAGAGTTACATTACAATCTAACTCAATTAGGTCGAAATAGTTAGGGTTTTGTTTAGCACTCAACACACCCGAAAAGTTCGGTGAATTTTTTTTCTTTTGGGTACCACTTTTTCTTTTTGAGTTTAATTAGTTATGTAGAAATCAATGGGGATATTTGTTTATTATGTTTTTCCATCGATCATATTTGGCTTGGTTTGGAGTTACTTAACAAATTGAACTTTTCTCTAAGAAAACTTGGCATTTTAACTAAGTATACACAACTAAAATTTTGAGCCACACGCCTATTATCGATATCTATGCAATCCGAGTAGTAAAATGATCACATAAAAATGATAGTCATCGATACACTGTCAACATTGGTGAAATATGAAAGGAAAACCACTAACATAGGCGATAAAGAACCTTCGATCACCGATCACTGATACATTTTTCGGAGTCAGTGAAATCCGAAAGAATGAAACTGTGAAATAGTAACCATTAGCAAATCATCGATCATTGGTTGTCGATACATCATCGATGTCAGCATGATAGGATGTTGTAATAAAAGTTGTGTGTCTAAATAAAATCATCGATATCAAAAAAAAAAGGTGTTACTCACGTAGAAGTCAAAATCAACAGCTGCGTGTCTTGGCCACGTAAGTAGTCCGTACGACTCAATATTTTTCCCTGTGTCATATATGTATGTCCATGACAGTTTTTCCAGTCATCGTTGTATGAAGGTATTGGTCGACATAATAAGTTTTTCCTAGATACACCAATGAAACAATGAAAAGGTCGACCCGCCGACGCTGATGTGCTCATTGACTATCGACTGATCACTAGAATACTGAGCTCCTCGTCTTAAATTGGAATTTCACCCCTTGATACCGATGACCCTATTTTATCTACGATGCACCATATCTCTTGATACTGATTATGCTAGTAAATGTGAAAAATTCTTGGTAATTCGATGGAACACCTTTGGCTGAAATGAGACAAAATTTTGTGATTTGATGGATAAGTTAAATTTTCGTGTAACCTATAACACGACCCCATGCACCAACCAACATTCAAAATTTGAATTCTCCAATGAAATACGAAGTAACCCACTCCTGCACCATTAGGCTGCATTGCATTTAATCCTAGGCATGATGAAGATTCTGTAATAGATTGCACATATCGTGTTTGCACTCCTGAATTGAAGACTTGATGCGACAAGGTAAGTATATGTTCTGTTTAAATTTACAAAGCTACACCCAAACATGTTGTTTCATTCACAAATTGATTATTCCCCGAAGAAGATGAAGAAGCAAGATAAATCATCTAGGAGATTACAACTAGCTCTCTGACTTTGATTACCAGTAAGACCAGGTGAATTTCTTGCAAGCAAGAAGGTAAGCATTGTTTTTATCATTTCTGCACTTGCGATGGTGTCAATGACTCTTGTCAAGGTTGGATGGTTTCTCTCTATAACATTATTTTCTTTTATGCAAGAAAAATGCCTCCAAGAAATCCAATGACCAGGCGTTCACCAAGAACGCCCAAAAGGAAGGAAGAAGAGGTCAACGAGGGGTCTACATTAACGCTGCAAGAGAGCTTGATTTTTCCTTGAAGGCATAACTAGTTATCCACACATATACCAAAAAGAAGTTTTCCCAACCTCCCATGTTCAATGAAATAGAGTCAAGCACTAGATCTATGGTGGTGCTCCCGCATTGGGGAGATCTATTTAATAGGATCAACCAGGAAGATTACCCAGATTTTATACCACACAGTGCGCTGGACATCAGGATGTTGGATGACCAAGTATTCCCAAACATTCGATGATCATTCCTACATCTGGTGGCCTACTGAAACCTAGTTTTTCCCTGCATCAAGACCTTGGGATGGATAATTGACCACACAGACACGATGAAGTGTATAATAAATAATGAAAATGAAGAATGTGTTGATGTTTTTCTTTTGATAGAGGTCCAAAAATACTACAAACTCAGAGACCTAGAGGCAATACTTAATACAGAGTTTGTGGTCAAATTTATGAGTTCCATGACACTAGCAGGTTAATGGCCTCATGTTGGAAAGAATATAAGAAATTCACAAACATGAGAAATGGATGGTACGACATGGTAAACCTCAGAGAGTTGTATATTTATCTAATGGTTTTGATCTGCCGATTATATGGAGAAAAAGATTGCTCCAAGTTTTTGGAAGCATGGATTCCCCTGGCATATACTGTGGTGATCTATGGTAGCAAATTTAAATGGGGAGCCATCATTTCCAAACAGTTAAGAACCAACATCTTGTAGGCCCAAACACTAAAGGATGGATAAACGCCAACTTTTCACATGGTGTCATACCTATTGGACGTAATCTGTGCAAGGAACATTTTCGTAGGCATGAATATGAGCTAGCATGTTACTGAGTTACCCGTGCATGTTTATTTCAACATTTTGTGGGAGAATAGGTACAAGATATTTTATGCACTGATATGCGATGATTTCATAGCCTGACTACATTTCATCATATTTAGAAAAGAATGCCCAAGGCTTACGACGATAACCAAAAAGATGGTTTCAAAAGTAGGTCACTGGTATTTTGAGGAAACCAACACTTATATCAGAGTGTTAGAGGATACTGGCACACCACAATTACTCCCCATTCATGTCCCAGGCTGACTCATTATGGGATAAATTTGTTACTAGACCATTCTTTAGGGCTATAATGCCACTTTGGTGAAGGACAAGAAGAGATCTTTCATACCCTATGGATTTGATATAGGGTTTTACATGGTAAAAGACATTGCACACGCGAAATAAAGGAGGGTTGAGCCAACGTGAGTATCGATTCCCCATAGGTTGATTTCATAAGCATGATCCAAAGGGCCTAGTACTTCAGCACGTGTCCCAGGTATCCTCCTATTGGACATATTCTCATGATGGTTTTGAAGATGAAATCTTTATAGAGGGTGCTAAAGACTGGGAGGAAGTTTTCCATAGAATAGATAACCCCAATATGACTAGATTCAAAGTGATGTCTATGGATGAGCAAGTTGAGACAATAGAGAAAACAACTCAAGAATCCCTCAAGGTAAGAGAGGAAAATAGAGTAGTAGAAGCAACAAAGGCACAGAGGAGGGGGATGTTGTTACTGGAAGAAGCCCAAAAATATATACAAAGGTTAGAAGAAAATCCCCCACTTAACCCTTTGATAGAACCCTTGAGTATTACCCTGACTGACACAATTGTGGAGAAGAGATAAATGGCTCAGAGACAATTCCACCAGAAGAAATCGTTGATCTAGAAAACCCTAGCCCTATGTCACCACAAGCAGGATCGTGAATGACTACTACAACTCAACGGAGGATAACAAGAGCATCAAGTGGGATGGGTGTGTCTAATGTCCTCGTAGACTTAATTACCATATATGATGATGAGGAAAGTTCATAGGTTTTGTGCATAACCTCGATACCAATCACATAAGAGGAAGAACCAGGGAAAAATCTGCTCCAACTTCTGACGCTTTGATCCTAAATCCCTAGGAAGGTGACCATGAGGCTAGAATCACTCTGGACACTGAATTTCTCGACCAATTGTGAACACATCTTCATAAGGATAGCTCCAAGAATGAGTTGGGTGCTGGTGGATAGGAAGAAGAAACACAACAAATAGAAATCAACATCTCAACGACTGACCCCCCAGCTAATATCGATACTTTTCCTATCTCCCCAAATAGGACAAAGACTCCACCAACCGACAAAGACCAACATGAGGTGAAGTTACCATAGCATACATAAACCTCCTCTGCTAATGAATCACAAAAACCAATCATAGAACATCTCTATACATAAGGAATCCTAGGAAACACTTTGAGTTGGGGAGATCAACAGATTCCTGAACTAGTAGACGAAATCGACGATATACAGGTGATTACTTATGATAGAAAAAGGAAAGTTGTGATGAGAAGAACAAAAAACAAAAGGAGGTTCACACTCGATAACACACTTCTCATCACCACAAAGGAGACATTGCTCTACATAGAAAATGATAAGATGACTGAGTTGATTGAAGAAGGTATGGCTATAACTGATGTTACTTTGGATGGGGAAAGAAGGGATGAAAGGGAGGTAGCCTTCATGAAGAAAGAGTTATACCATCTGTGCCATCAAGCAGAGTATTACCACAATTAAACACATGCAGTAGTACTCCTGAAGAGTGAGTTTCAATAAACGTATGCGCAATTCACAAGTGAAAGGAATCTCTTCACTGCTTGCATAAACGAATTTCAAGAAGATACTCTCATGGGGATGGAAACCTGTAAAGACATGCAGATATGGTATGATAAGGCACATTAGGCCTTGGAGAGGATCGACTACATCAAAGAAGTATAGAAAGGCTGAGACACATAAGAACATGGCATTCGAGTGCGGATGGATAACAACATCTCCCAAATTAGGAAAGTAGCTAAATACTAGGTAAGTATGGTCCAATATTCTCACCGAAAGATATAGGAAATATGGGGAGAGTAGGAGAAAAGTTGGGAGAAAATCAATCGGGGGATGAAAAACATTGACCTAACAGATTTTGGTCCACCAGAGGATTTCGTTGATTTGAATGACATAGTCAAGTGACATATAGAGGAAGACTTGGCATGGGAAGCATATATTTCACATATTTCAAGCACGACCCTAGGTCAAGTGAATAAGTTCATGGAACACCCTATCAAAACTCTCGCAGTCTTACAACGCTTAAGTGTTAAGCTAATCAAGTATAAGGAACAAGCAATAGAGATAATGGAGGTCTTCTCTGCCATGATAGATCAACACAAATTTCCATATGCAAATACATGTGAAGATCTCTTCATCAAGTGGTCAGAGTATGAGAAGAACCATCCACTTCCATGAAGCCACTAGACAAGCGAAAAAGAACAGATAGATAAATCTGCCATGTGGCGTTTTCTTAATTTAACACAACTCTAGTAGCTATTTTTAGTTTAGTTATTTTTGTTATAAACAAGGGCATCGACCTCAGACATAGGGTCAATGGTTTTGGAGAGAAAACCTTTTTTTGAATTTTTTTAAGAGAATTATCTCTATGCAAGTTAGTTTTAATTAAGAAGTTTTGTTTAGAACCAAAGACACTTCTATCATCTAAGGGGTGAATGTGATTGGATCAAGGGGGGATTATCTTTGTCTTCAGATTCAATATTTTCTGTTGTATTGAGTAAGAGTTGTTGTATCTGTTATTTAAAGTTATCTGATAATGCTATTATATCGTTCTTTTATTCTAGTTGATGAATATAAATCGATTGTTTTAACCTGTGACTGATAATAGAGCATAAAAAATTACTTTTCTCGAACTATCTTCTTGTCACATGTATGTTTTCTTTTCTGTAATTGTTATCTCCGAAAATGTTGAATGCCCACTAATAAATAGTATTAATGTTGGTTTGAACTAGTTTATATCTTCTTCATCTGCATGCTAAGGTATAGAGGTTATCCTAAAAAAACCTAGCCTTCTCCCAACACACAATTAACTTCCCTCTACCACTTATATTTAGCTTTATCTTTATTTGATATAAATATTTATAAAAGAGAACCAAAAAGAGAATTTCCCAGCCCGAGGAAAGGTTTCATAGAAAAGACATATCTTCCAATCACGATTAAATCCTATAGATAATTCCAGCAGATCCTGAATCTAGAGAACCTTACCACTCATCAAATGCTTACAAGTCTAATTGCACCTCTTAAGTGGGTTTGGTTCCTTCTTATGAGTTAAAGGGACCTTGGACCCCTCAATAGGTTTCACATTCAAGAAGGAGTTACAAACTAACTCCTATTTTTTAGGGTTTGGTTTTTAACTAATTAAATTTGAAAAAAATATTTAAAATAAGTTGTAAATATCCCTTCAAATATCACAAACCATGACACCAATGAAAAAAATGAAAGACAATTTTGTAGATGAACCTAAGATTGAGAACAACCTCTTTTTGTTTGTTGAGATATATCACCATCTGCTTGAAATTTGTGCTTGAAATTGACTGCAAGAACAATCAACTACAAGAAATTTCGCAGCAACCAGGAGATTTTGCAGCGACTGGTAATTTATCCTTTTCTCCCAAATGGTGAACTAGGTTGGGATGACTTCTTTTCATCAAATTAATGACACTATGATTCCTCACCACAAAAAAATTGGAAAAAACCCATTTTGTTTTTTTAAATTTATGATGAAAATAACATTTCACAACAACTGGGAAATTTGTTGTGAAATCTATGTTTCAGCAGTTTCCTTTGTGAATTCTCTGTCTCTGTCAATATGTGATAGTGTCTTTGCCATTGTTTCAGCTAGAATACCATAGTTAATTCCTAGGATAGAAAAATAATCAAAAAAATGATCCGGATTTTATGAGAAGAACAATATGAATACAGATTATTAACAGGTGTTTAACACAAAATAACAGAGATGCA
>JZKD02S1740698.1:89023-100103 GCA_000966675.3 Picea glauca | reverse complement strand
ACAGACCGAAGTTATAAAGTGGGAGACCAGGTTTTCATTCATATCAGGCCTAATAAGAGTACCATACGGTTCGGGAAGGGGACAAATTTGTCACCTCGATTTATAGGAGCATTCAAAATCCAAGAGAAAATTGGACCCGTTGCCTATCGTCTCATACTGCCACACCACCTGCATAAAACTCATAATGTTTTTCATGTATCTGTTTTACGTCATTATGTTGTTGATGAATCCCATAAACTAAATGGGAAGGAACTGCAGGTATCGGATATGGGAACCCTCATGGTAGAACCACTACGCATATTGGACCATAGAGTCTGATAGCTCAGGAACCGTTTGGTAGACCAAGTTAAGGTCCAGTGGGACAGGTATAGTCCATGATCTACTACTTGGGGAGATGTCAAGACACTACAATGAGATTATCCCTCACTTTTTTTTACCACCTCAAGAATATGTTTCTCGAAGGTTGGGTGTATGTAACACCACCTTTTGAATTAGATAGCCAGGATTACCTGAGGTCTACACACCTTTATTTTCTATTCACAAGTGAAATTATTAAATAATACACTTGAACTTTTAAGACGTATGAACCTTTATAAATGTTTAAATGTTATTGATAATGATGGATATGATGCGATATATTGTGTGAATGAGAATCCTATGAGGGTTTAAATGTTATTTGAATGATGTTGGATATGATGCAATCTATTATGTAAATGATAATTTTATGAATGGGTGTCATTAATTGAATTATGGGATATATGAGATCTATTTCTAACTTGAAAACTTTGATGTTAAAGTTGTTGGTACGCGGATACCAAATTGAAATTATGGTTGTATGCAATTACATGATGATAATGCATAGAAATGTATGAGTTTGTGTTACAGACTAATCTGCAGGTTATGGGCTATGAAATAGCCAAGGGATAATGACGATGAAAGTGGATGTCATGACCACTGGCCGAGAAACAATATGGTATGAATATTTGTATGTGAAATTATATTGGTTTGGATGAATTGCTACGATATGTGGACCAGTGCAGGATTTCAGGTGGTGAGACTGCCCAAAACTGAATAGACGATGACAAAACTCCCAGCAACACGGTGCCACTGTATATTCCATTGTAGGGTGTGGACCCTAGTTATGATTAGGAGGGGTGGAGGCATTTCCCACTATGTATCCTCTAAAACCTGAAGTCATGGGAGGATGATGTTAGCTCACACTCCCCTATATGTGTGATGATGAATGCCATTTTCCTGCCGGGGAAGCTTGGTCAAGATAGTGACACTTCCACTTACGGGTTCTATTTGGATTTAGGTCAATATAGTTGACGCTCCAGGATCGTCCAACATAAGAAGGATATGAATGAAGATGGAAGTAAGTTAGGGAGGAAGGATGAGTATAAATAATTGAGAGTGTATAGAGATTTGTCTTATGGTGGAATTTATTGTTTTTCCTTCTGAAAAGAAAATGGATATATAAGAATAGTCATAATTATGTAACTAAACTACAATTGTCTAAATAACATTGTTGAGCTAGATAATTGTAATTAAAAGATTTCACAAACATTTGATTGGTTTATTGTCTTTTATAAAATGAATAGTCTTGTTGAATGGATTGGATGCATATGGAAATTACTATAGAGATGATAGTTGTTGATATTAGTACATGAACGAGACTTGTATGTACAAGCTACACATGCATTTCGTGCACATGTACACTAGTATGTATGAGTTTCTTGTCTTACTTACTAATAATGTTGGTTATTGGTTATGAATGTGTGAACCATGTTTCTTTTCCATTGTATCATATAATACTTTTACTTCGAGAAGAAGTTTCCTGAAGGGTGGGTGTATGTAACAACCCTAGTTAAACAATTGCTTAAGGTTTATCAAGTATAATTAATTAAATAATTAACTGTTCTAATGTGTATTAGTTAAATAATGATTATTTATTAATAATATTATTTATTTATTTATTGTTTAATATATGTTGATTAATTAATTAACTCATTTATGGTTTGGGTAACGAATTAAAAGCTTAATAATTTTTTATTTATTTAATAGAAAACTTAACGTATGAAGGGATAAGGCATTGAATGGAGGGATAAGGTATTGAATGGAGGGATAAGGTATTAAATGGAGGGATAAGGTGGGTGGAATTGAATGAAGGGAGGAGGTAGTGAATGGGAAGGAGGATATGAGGGGGAAGAGGCATTCGAGAGGGGGACTTTTGAAAATTTGGGGGAAGGAAGCATTATTTGAGATTAGGGATTGTATTTTCTGGTTTTTTTTTTTCTGGTTTGGAGTTTGGGTAGAATGTTATAGGGGAGCATCGGTTGCTGGGAGTTTTGGGCTCGAGGGCTAGGAATCCTCACGGAATCCTGGAGCTAGGGAGATGGATAGGCTCTATTTCTAGCTGGAAGGGAGGACAGATTCGGTTTTGGGCAGAGTTTGGTCAGAGCAGCAGCAAGGACAAACGAAGATTAGAGAAATAACATCAGTCAGAGGTATGTATTTTCATGATTACGCTATGTTAGGTGGTTATCATCATGCTGTTGAATATGCTTATATGCTAAATAATGAAATTGCTTATACGTGAAAGAAATTTTATGTTTAAATTTATGAATTTTAATAGGCTTTGTTAAATTAGGATCTTACACTAGCATGAAGCTAAGCTCCATTTTGAGGATCGCAACTTGGAGCGTCGAGACCCTTCAACACAGGATTATCGAAATGCGAAATGAGAAATGCATTTTGATTAGGCCCATGGTCACAACCAGTGGGCATATGGGATAAACACAAGACCTTGCATATTTAATCCAATGATGGTCATTAAATGGAAATTTGATCGAAGGGATACTATTGATATTTATGATTAACTGTTTAGTTACAGTTTAGTTAGAAGAACCGAATCATGGTTCTTGGATGGTTGGCGATTCAGTGGATGAAGCATTGTAGTCCTAGGAATTCGATGTGTAACTGAAGTTGTGTAAAAGGTGCATAAAACGAAAGATGCAGTCACTGTGTAGGGTTGGCTATTCTGACTAAAGAATGATTTGAACTGTAGAAAGGTAAAATCAGAGTTGCGTAGCGGAAGCATGGTGGGCCCATAACCCAGAAAGGTAAAATTACAGTATGCGCAGTGTGAAGAAAGCTCAAAGATAAGGAACAGAAGTTGAACAGAACATAAAAGGTAAAGCGAGAAGAATGTGAACATATCAAAGAAGTATGAGAAGGATAGAGAAAGAACAGAAAGAAAGAGACAACAAGTCAATCCAAGTATGAATAGAGAAGAAGGAATTACAGAATAGTGAAGAAGTGGTAAGAATTGATATATCTGTATTGTTTATTTGTCAGTCATTTATTCATAATCAGGGAGGAAGGGTGGTGCTAGAGTGGACTATTGTCCTCTAATATTCAAGTTGGTGCTTGAATATTGGAATTTGTATCTTCCATCTTGTTGTTCTTCGGAAAACACAGAGATTTTTGCATACAAGTTGGTGCTTGTATAAATACAGTTGGTGCTGGAATATTTAGGGAGTTGGTGCTTCCTTCTAGTGGGTGCTAGAGAAACCAAAGAGTTGGTGCTCTCAACAAGTTCGAGCCTGTAAAACAAAGGTAGTGGCCTCATGATGTAGGAGCATCTCTCCACATCAGCCAACCGGCCATCCAGCCACGTCAGCGTATTCAAATCGTGCATTCAAGAGAGGTGAAGCCCTCATTTCAAATTTGAATGAATGTAATTAATTGATTGTAGGTTGTTGAGCCGTGAGGCCATGATTTGCATAGGCGTAGGGTAGATAGGCCTTTAATTCTTTGAAGGTTGAGATATAGATCCAATTTGCAGGCTAGACATCCCATTCAATTCCATTGAATAGGGTAGGTAAGGTTGGAGGGAAGAGCTCTAAGAGCCCCCTCATGTAAAATATCTTGGTATTGTATTTCCTTGGGGGTAAGAAGAGAGTCTACGAGTAGAGAGAAGAAGAGAAAGAGATGAGACTTTGTTCCAGTCCACACTTAAGAATACCCTTGTAAATATGCATTTGCCATTTAATACAAACAACAATTTTTCCTGCATATTTCCTATGTTGAATAAATGTCTAGGTGTATTTTGTTTATGTTGTGAATGTATGCTATGATTGTGCATTTGCAGGAGTGTTTGATTTCAGGCTTGAGAGGTCTTTGAGGATTCACACCAGGAGGGTGTGACAGAACACTGCGGGTTCTGATACCCAGTGCACTGAACCACTTCTGAACTCTGCGAATTCAGTCAAAGATGTGCCAAGCAAGCATAAGAAGATGAAATCATCAAATCAAGGAATACCTGTGAGGTTGTTGAACACCTCAGGAGGCAAGGCTGTGTAGGAGAGATATAGTTGCAGACATAAAATCTCTATGATTTCTATAAAGCTCTTCCAAGTGGGCATTGAGCCAGTGCAAGGAGTGCACAGAGGAAGAACTCTACTGTGAGTTCGTAAGAAGGAAGAATCACTGAGGATTCTTGATACTCTACCAGGAGGGATTTGAGTAAGTGCCAGAGTGCACAGAAGGAACTCTTTGAGTTCAGAGATAGGAGAAGAATTCACTGAGGGATCTTCGTAGGGT
Source organism: Picea glauca (assembly GCA_000966675.3). Taxonomy (NCBI): domain Eukaryota; kingdom Viridiplantae; phylum Streptophyta; class Pinopsida; order Pinales; family Pinaceae; genus Picea; species Picea glauca. The sequence goes on along the minus strand of JZKD02S1740698.1, from coordinate 95,498 downwards.
TGTTGAACACCCTGAGCACTCAGCAAGAGGTTGCTTGAGTGAAGGATAGCCAGGAGGGCATCCAATATATCCATCTGCAGGAGAAAGGGACAAAGGATAAAATCCCTTAGGGGTCTCAGTATTTGAAATCTTAGAAGAGATAGAACTTTGTGTGGAAAGACTCCGCAGAGGCGCAGAATTCTTTGAGGATTTGAAAAGGGGAAGCCCAAGAGGAGAAACAACAGCCATGATATCTATCGAGATGAGGTCGAGGTTTAAACCCTAAAAAATAGAGGCGAAAGTCCCGAAGGGGTTAGAAATTGGGATTTCCACATTCGGGAGTTCGGGAGTCCAGAAGATGAAGGTTTGGGCATTTGACATCAGAAATCGCGAAATTGAAAAATAGATCTGAGTCGTTTGTCTGGGAGCGGACGCGTGTCGCGAAATCATCCATTTCGAAGATTCGAGCACTGGGACTCATAGAGGTGAGCATATTGACTTCGCACCTGGCGAAGTCGTGAAAAGATTGGAACCATCCATATGAGGAGGACAACTGGTAGCGATTGAAGGATCAATGAAGTTCTGAAGAAGTCCGAGTCAGGGCTTCATGAATTCGGAAGTTCGCAAGGCGAGAGACAAGAGTTGGGTGCTCCAAGTCGCGAAGTTGTGAAATCGTGAGGAGCAAGGAAAACTGTTGGATCCAGGTTAAGGGAGGATCGTTGGATCAGAGCCCCATCACATATAGCGCATTCGGGGGTTCGGAGGTTTAGGGGTCACTTTCGACTAGTGAAGTCACGAAGTGCCGAGAGCTAAGGAATGGAGAGAACACGTGGTAGAACCATAAGGTGGGGCCCGTGTGATTGACAGTTGGACACGCATCACCTGGAGAAAGGAGTCAACATTCCGTTGATTTCTCGCGTCTCGAGGATTCGCGGGATAAGGGAACGAGAGTTCAACCCTTGAACTCACGAAGTCGCAAAGTGGTAATGAAAGCTAGATTTTATCCTAGGCATTGGTCACGCGTAGAAGGCACTGACAAAAAGGAGACATACCTGTATCAACATCTTGGGTATCGCAAGGTTGGAGAAGGAAGAGTCGAGAGCTTTGACTCACTAACTCACGACATTGCGAGTTGTGACAAGCACCTTTGGAATTGGGCTTTGGTCATAGCGCTGTGGTCGCTTGGGAGAAGGGAGCTCACGCCTAGTGTTGTCCGCACAGGTGGAGTTTTCGAAAGGACTTGTGGATCGGAAATTTGAGATTACTCAAGGGGATCAAAAGAGCCACTTCGGCTCATAAAATAAACTGAATGATCCTTACACTGAGAGGTCGGGCGCAGTCGAGAGCTTTGACTCGTGAACTCATGAGATTTCAAGTTGCAACAAGGACTTTGGATTAGGCCCTTGGTCATAGCGATGTGGTCGCTTAGGGAAAGGTGGAGCTCGCGCCTAATGCTGTTTGTACAGGTGGAGTTTCAGAAAGGACCTGTGGATCGATAATTGAATATTCCAACAAAGGAAGTAGACTTCGGCCCGAGGGTTGGGGTTCCTGCGTCAGATTTGGTATCAGAGCAGGACTTCATCTATAGATTTCAGGTGAAGTGAAGAGAAGAATGAAACAGAGTGCTGGAGACTTTGTGATGATTTTTTGCAGGTAGGCAACAGTCAAGAGGACTGTAGGATGAAGCTGGAAAGAAGAACCTAGAGCTGATGAGAAAAGATGAAAGGGATGAAGAGCTTGTTGACATCAAGGAAATAATGGAAGAGCTTGAACTGTGGATGCAACAAAATGCAAGGTCAATATGGGTATATGAATGGCCCATGAAGACAAAAGAAAAATGGCCAGTCAAGCAGTTGATGGTCAAAAGACAGTGTAGAGGGTGGTTGAGGCATGCTGAAAACCTCAATAGACTAGAAGAAAGGGTTCAAATATGTGAACCAGAGACTGGGAGAAATCTTAGTGATGCTAAGGATGAAATGGGATTAGTTAAAGATCTCAAGCACTTCTAGGAGGGCAGAGAGGAAATTCCCAATTTTCAGGTGGGCAGAGAGTTGAGATCACTATAGGATCTCAGAGACTGTCAAGAGGAAAGTAGGGGAATTTCACATTGCCAGGAGGGCAATGAGATGAGATCACTGTGGGATCTCATAGACTGCCAAGAGGGCAACAAAAAGTTTCAAATTTTCCAGGTGGGAAAGAGAACAGAGATGAGACTATCTGAGGGTATCATAAACTTAGAGGTGAGTTTGGATCAGTAGATGAGGCTGACAGAAGAGGAGGATCTAAGGAACCTTCTAATGACTGGGGGAATTGGAATATTCCTACCATTTGCCGAAGAGGAGGTAGAAATTTGTGTTGAAGATGTTGAAACAAAAACAACAAAAGAAGGACAACTAGTTGAGACTGTCAAAAAATAATTGGAGCAGACTTTGGAATCTTCCCAAGCAGAGGAGGATTATGAGAATTCTGAGGAGTGGCTCAATACTTTCAGCCATGTAGATTAAAGGACTGTAACGTTGGAACTTGCAGAAGAAGAAGATAAGGAAGCCACAACATTGGTGCTGACAACAATAGAGGAGCAGGTAGATAGATTGCTCACTCCATGGGAGATGGAGTTGGAGATGCTGGAGGATTGGATGAACAATCTAGAGCCAGCAGGAGAACTGGCATAAGTTGAGTTGTTAGAGAAAGTGACTGAACAACAGGTAATTCAAGAGGAGACTACAAAGATGAAGTCTACAACATAGTGGACACTTAGTGCCACAGGAGATGATGAAGAAGATGGCATGGGAGATCATGATGATCCACCCATTTGTAGAAAATAAATGCAGTTGAGGATACTGCATGAACAGAGCTAGCCACTGGAGTAGCTGGACGAAGTGATCGAGAAGATTAGGGAGTTGATCATCAAGTCAGCAGAGACTACCAGCGAGGACAGGCTGAGCAGAAAAGCAGCAGTGTAGAAGCAAGGAAATGGAGAAAGGAGACAGCTCCAGAAGATGATTTGGGATCCAGGAGGATTTCCACAGCTGAGAGTGGAAGATCATGAGCAGGAGCTCATGAATTTTGCAGCTGAGGAGTATGATGCAGGAGCATCTCTCCAAGTCAGCCAACCAACCACATCAATAGATTCAAATCGTGCATTCAAGAGAGGCGCAACCCTCATTTCAAATTTGAATGAATGTAGTTAATTGATTGTAGGTTGTTGAGCTGTGAGGCCATGCTTTGCACATGTGTAGGGTATATAGGCCTTTAATTATTTGAAGTCTGAGATCTAGATCTGATTTGCGGACTAGATAGCCCATTCAATGCCATTGAATAGGGTAGGTAAGGTTGGAGGGAAGAGCTCTAAGATCCCCCTCATGTAAAATATCTTGGTATTGTATCTCCTTGGGGGTTAGAATATATTCTAGGAGTAGAGAGCATAAGAGAAAAAGCTGAGACTTTGTTACAGTCCACGCTCAAGAATACCCTTGTAAACGGGCATTTGCCATTTAATACAAACAACAGTTTTTCCTGCATATTTCTTCTGTTGAATGAATGTATGGGTGTATTCTATTTATGTTGTGAATGTATGCTGTGATTGTGCATTTGAAGGAGTGTTTGATTTCAGGCTTGAGAGGTCTTTGAGGCTTCACACCAGGAGGGTGTGACAAAACACTGCGAGTTCTGATAGCCAGTGCACTGAACCACTTCTAAACTCTGCAGATTCAGACAAAGATGTGCCAAGCAGGCACAAGAAGCTGGAATCATCAACTCGAGGAAGACCTATGAGGTTGCTAAAAACCTCAGGAGGCAAGGCTATGTAGGAGAGACACATTTGCAGACAGAAAATCTCTTCCAAGTGGGCATTGAGCCAGTGCAAGGAGTGCACAGAGGAAGAACTCTGCTATGAGTTCGTAAGAAGCAAGAATCACTGAGGATTGTTGATACTCTACCAGGAGGGCTTTGAGTAAGTGCCAGAGTGCACAGAAGGAACTCTTTGAGTTCAGAGACAGGAGAAGAATCCACTGAGGGATCTTTGCAGGGTTTCTTAACACACTGAGCACTCAACAAGAGGTTGCTTGAGTAAAGGATAGCCAGGAGGGCATCCAATATCTCCATCTGCAAGAGAAAGGGAAAATTGATAAAATCCCTTAGGGGTCTCAGTATTTGAAATCTCAGAAGAGATAGAACTTTGTGTGCAAAGAATCTACACAGGCACAAAAGTTGCAGAATCCTTTGAGGATTTGAAAAGGGGAAGCCCAGGAGGAGCAACAACAGCCGTCATATCTGTCGCAAGGAGGTCGAGGTTTAAACCCTCGAAAATAGAGGAAAAAGTCCCGAAGGGGTTAGAAATCGAGATTTCGGCATTCGGGAGTTCGATATTCCGGAAGACGAAGGTCTGGGCATTTGACATCAAAAATCGTGAAATTGCGAAATAGATCTGAGCCGTTCATATGGGAGTGGACGCGTGTCACAGAATCATCCATTTCGGAGATTCGGGCACTAGGACTCATAGAGGTGAGAATCTTGAATTCACACCTGGCGAAGTCGCGAAAACATTGGGACCATCCATCTGAGGAGGACAGGTGGCAACAGTCGAAGGTTTGATGAAGTTCTAGAGAATTCCGAGTTGGGGCTTCATGAATTTAGAAGTTCACAAGGTGAGAGCCAAGAATTGGGTTCTCCAAGTTGCGAAGTCGCGAAATCACGAGGAGCAAGGACAGTCGCTGGATCCAAGTCAAGGGAGGATCGTTGGATCAGAGCCCCATCACATATCGTGCATTCGGGGGTTCGGAGGTTGAGGGGTCACTTTTGACTGGCGAAGTCACAAAGTGTCGAGAGCTGAGGCACGGAGAGAACACGTGGCATAACCATAAGGTCTGGCCCATGTGATTGACAGGTGGACATGCGTCGCCTGGAGAAAGGAGTGAACATTCCATTGATTTCTCGCGTTTCAGGGATTTGCGAGATAAGGGAGCAAGAGTTCAACCCTTGAACTCATGAAGTCGTGAAGTGGTGACAAGATCTAGCGTTTATCCTAGCCATTGGTCACGTGTAGAAGGCGCTGACAAGAAGGATCCATACCCGCATCGGCATCTCGTGTATCGCAAGATTGGAGAAGGAAGAATCGAGAGCTTCGACTCGCAAACTCACGAGATTGCGAGTTGCGACAAGGAATTTGGTTTAGTACCTTGGTCATAGTGCTATGGTCGCTTAAGGAAAAGTGAAGGTCATGCCTAGTGTTGTTCATATAGGTGGAGTTTTCGAAAGGACCTGTGGATCGATAATTGAAGATTCCAGCAAAGGAATCAAAAGAGTTGCTTTGGCTCAAGGGAGATAAAGAATGATCCTGTGAAGAGGACTTTGGCCCGAGGGCTAGGGTTCCTACGTCATGTCACTTTGAGTTGGTGCTCAAACATAAATGATGTATAGAACTTAAAATACTGCCTATCATTTCGAAGAAGGAGAGGTTTTCTCCCTTTATGGGTTTCCTCGTGAAAATTTGTCTCTGTGTATATCTTATGTGTGATTGATGCTCATTATATATGTTGTCGATATGATGTATAATATTGATGGTCACTTGATGAAAGATTAAAAATGGTTTAATAGACTTAATATTGTTTAAGCACAGTAACAACTGATTCACCTTCCCCCCCTCCCTCTTAGTTGTCTTAGTAATTTCAACAATTGGTATCAGAGCAGGTTCCTTTTATTTAAAGGTAGATATGCAAGCTTAAACATGACAAGTCATGAAGGGACTTCATCTAGTAAGCCTCCTCTATTTGATGGAAATTTTTTTTCCTTTTGGAAGGTTAGAATGAGAACATACCTAATGGCCTTAGGTGTTGATGTTTGGGATGTAGTAGAGTCTGGATACATAAAGCCTGTTGTGCTAGCTTCCAAGGATGATAAGTTAGAATTTATCTTTAATACTAATGGAATGAATGCTATCTTGAATGGACTTGCAGAAGATAAGTTTGTAAAGGTGATGCATCTTCAAACTTCCAAAGAAATGTGGGATAAACTTATTAATAGTTATGAAGGAAATGAGAAAGTAAAAGATGCCAAACTTCAAACTTATAGATTGAAATTTGAAAAACTAAAGATGAATGAAGATGAAATAGTCAACAAGTATTTTTTAAGAGTTGAAGAGCTTCTGAATTCCATGAAGGGTCTTGGTGAGAAAATTGAAGAATCATTTTTAGTTCAGAAGATTTTGAGATCTCTCCTTGATAAATTTAATCCAAAAGTCTCTGCAATATAAGAAATAAATGATCTTAAAACTTTGACCATTGATCAACTCCTAGAAACTCTAACTGTTAAGAACCAAATATCAATATAGCATAAAAAAACCTCAGAAAAGTACTCAACGCCTTGAAAAAGAGATAATTTCATATAATAATCCTCTTCGAGGGGGCAACCTCCTTTTACCCCACTTAAATGTTAAAGTACAAGATGATTCAAAATGAAAATGTCTCCTTGGTATATATAGGAGACTAGGAGGTATAAT
>JZKD02S1740698.1:38603-54653 GCA_000966675.3 Picea glauca | reverse complement strand
CACTCCGCCAGGTGAACTTGTGGGAGACTAAGGGCTCTAAGGAATAAGGCCCCTGCCTTATTGCGTGCCCCTTAGAATCATCGTGAGCGACTGTCGCAGTCTTCCCTCACGGCATAGTGGATCCTCTCGAACTAAGTAATCATTAACCTACAGTTCGATCCATGGCGGGAGTGCTAGTAGGCTGTGGCAGGGCTGTTGTCCACACCTCTCCCTCAACCTCTCTAGAAATCATGTGTGGCCCCTTTACTCCATATGTGAGTCTGACCGACAAGCTATCGTCAGCCTGCATCATCAACCATCATGTCAGAACATGTCAACAACATATCATAAAATAAATAAAATATCATCATAAATAAATCAACCCAAATATCACACTCCCTGACTCAATCCAGAGTCCAAGGGGTTCCCCCGATGCCTCTGCATCCTCAAGTTCCAAAACCCTGCACACTCAACAAAACTGAGTCAATATAACCTCTCTACATCAAGTAGTAAAACATCATGTCGTCTATCATAATGCATCATAATCAAGCATAAATGTATTAATATCAGAAAAGTCCAGATCACTTGCAAGCAAGTGTCCTCAAATAATAAGTTCTCTCAGTGCGCTAGAGCGGGATGTTACAGATATAGTCTCCCATTTCCATTTTGGTACAGGTAGAGGCTGCAACAGGTTGGCTAGGTGTTGGTGTTTATCCTTCACCTGTTGATAATATTGGAACTTATAAAAGTATTATGTTGTCTCGCCTTCCATATTAGGCCAATAAAATAAATTCTTTAGTGTTTTTACCATTTTATGGTATTCCGTATGACTAGAATATGGTTTCTTGTGTACTTCGTCCAGAACTGTTAACTTTAATTCAACAAAAGCTGGTATGTATAATCTGATTTTAAATCTTAGTAGACCATTTATGTCCAAACTCAGATCTGTCTTGTCTAAATTTTATGCATTATTTTATAAATCTGCCATTGTTTTAAGGTATTTTCCATCATTATTGCTTGCAACCTCTATCCTTTGCTCAATGTCGCTTTATGTCCTACTAATGTTTTTCTCAAAAAAACCATGAATTATTCTACTTAAAGCATATGCCACCTTTTTTTCCTTACCCTTGATGTGCCTTACCTTGAAATCAAATTCTCTCAAGAAGGCCAATCATATTGCTTGTATTGCATTAAGGTCTGGTTGACTAAACACAAATTTCACGCTATTGTTATCAGTTAGAAAAATAAATTTTATTCCCATTATATAGTGTCACCACATTTTTAATGCATGGATGATAGTTGCTAAATCCAAGTCGTGAGTGGCATAGTTTCATTCATGCTCTTTTAGTTTTCGGGAATTGTAACAAATAACCTACCCTTCTTGAGTTAGGAAACCTCCTAAACCTTCTTTTCTTGCATCCACACAAACTATGAAGTCTTTATCTGGGTCTACTACCTTAAAATTGGTGTGGTCGTTAACAATTCCTTTAACTTATTAAAATTGTCCTCACACTTATGTGACCAATTGAACTTGGTCCCCTTCTTCTATAGGGATGTGATAGGGTATGAAATCTTAGATAATCCTATTATAAATATGCAGTAGTACCTGGTGATTCCCATGAATGACTGGATATCCACTACATCCTTAGGGATAGGCCATTACATGATGGCTCTTATTTTCTTTGGGTCGACTGCAATACCTTCTTCAGATATTACATGTCCTAGGTACTGTATTTTCTTTTGATAAAAGTCGCATTTGTCAAATTTAGCATACAATTTTTGTTTTCTTAAAGTTTGCAATACTATCCTTAGATGTTCTTCATGTTCCTCTTTTGTTTCCGAATACACCAGGATATCATCAATAAATACCAAAATAAACTTATCGAAGTACTGACTGAAAATTATATTCATTAAACACATAAAAGTTGTTGGTGCGCTACTGATACCAAATGGTATAAAAACAAATTCATAATGTCCATATCTTGTTCTGAACGTTATTTTACTTATCTGTTCATCCTTTATTTTGACCTGGTGATAACCAGATCTTAAATCCAACTTAGAAAAAATCTTTACCCCACCTACTTGATCAAACAGATCATTGATTATAGGTAGGGGATATTTTTTCTTAATAGTCATTTTGTTTAATTGTCTGTAATCAATGCATACTATTAGGGTTTTGTCTTTGTTTTTAACGAACAAGATTGGTTCTCCCCATGGCGAAACACTCGGTCTAATATATTCCGTGTACAAGAGTTCTTTTAGTTGAATATTTAATTATGTTAATTCGAGTAAACTCGTCCTTTAAGGTGCCTTAGATATGGGGGATGAACTAGGCAGCAGATCGATAGAGAAGTATATCTCTCTTATTGGGGTAAGTTCAGGGATTTTTTCAACAAGAACATCTCTAAAATCATGTAAGATGACAAAATATTCTAGGCTAGGTTTAATTTCTTTCTCCAACAGATTTTTCACTTAGATAGCATAAATCTAACAACCTTTCCTCGTGTACTTCTTAAATTTCATTGTTTAAATCAGCCTAACTGAGACTGGTTTTCATATGGATTGTACTATCCTAATAATGTCATTTTTGTGTTTGTAAGTGAGTGATTTTTCATAACAATCCAAGACTGATTTATGCCTCTCTAACCAGTCCATCCCAATAATTATGTCCTAATACCCTAACGGTAGAATATTTAGATTTATCTTTGTGTTTCGACCACCTAAACTGAACTCACAGTTAGAAATGAAATCAATTACTTTTTTTTTTTATTCCTGTTGCTAGTTGTACTAGCCAATATTTTTCATGTATTATTTTCTTAAGTTTATTTGAATCCACTCCACCAAGAGATACATAACTCAAAGTAGGCCTTGGATAATTAAAACAAAAACACAATTATTTTTAACTTTACCTTCAACTTCCACTATAGTGGATTGTTGATCATCTTGTCAGCCATACACAGATGCATTGATCCTTTGTAAGCTTCTTCCCACATATCCCACTGTAGAGGCTTCCTGTACATTGTGAACCGTAGTCCTGGCTGCATAATTTAAACATGGAAAGTTCCTCCTTAAGTGAGGATCTCCACATTCCCAACATTTTAACGGTTCTCTAGGGTTGTCCCCAAACTTCTTGGTTCTCATATTAACTAGTTTACCTCCTCCTTAAGTGAGTCTCTCCACATTCCCAACATTTTGACGGTTCTTTGGGGCTGTCCCCAAACTTCTTGGTTCCCAGATTAACTATTTTATCTCCTCCTTGGGTGTTCTATTTATTGGAGTGAAAATATTTCCTTGGAAAGCCCTTTTCTGCATTTCGGAAAGGGGTTGGTTGATATCCCTTCTTCTGCTGGTTCATTCTGTCTTGTTTCTTCTCTTTCCAAGCCCTGGGAAATTCCGACTGCTGTTTGTATTGGTCGTAACACATTCGGGTCTTCCTGAAAACTTCACTTAATGTCTTGGGGTTGTCGAATTCGATCTTGTCCTTATAGGACTGTGGTAAGCAATGTAGGAACCATTGGATTTTTACCTTGTCTTCCTGGATATAAGGCATGAACCTCAATAATTCCAGGAATTTGTTTATCAAGTCATCCATGGTCATTTGATCAAGTCATAGCTCATAAAACACTTTGGTATTTCTTTCGTAGTAACTTTCAGACAAATATTGTTTCTTAAATTATTTCTTGAAATCTAACCACTCCATCTATTTTTCCTTTAGACCCTTGGCCAACTTCAGGTCCTGCCGCCATATACTTTATTTTCCTTTCAAGTTATAGATGTCCATTCTGACCTTCATGTTGTTGGAATAATTGTAGATCTGGAAATACTTTTGTATGTCTAGTAACCGTGATTCATCCTTCTCCCCTGTCCTAGATTCCAGTCAAAGGTGGACGGTTTGATTTTATTAAAATATCCCTCTAGATGATCCACCTATTTCCACTTTCTTCCTCTGGTTGTTTTGTCTTTTGTTGATGGTGTACCTTCAAAAGAGCTGTCCCCTTTTTCCATTTCAGGACAGTAATTCTTGGAGGCCCTTTTACTGACCTCTTCTTCCTGGTTATTATATTTTGGGCTCTTCTTTGTTACTATGCTTCACAACAATACTTCATTTATTTCTTGCCATTCTTGTTGTGCCTTTTTAAGTTTCTCATTGTCTGCCTTGAAAACTTGCAGTTCCACAATACGATTTCTCATGGTTTCGAGAGCCTAGGTAGCTAAACTTCCTTCACTATTTTTCCTAGGTTCTTCAGGAGGTCCTTGCTCAGGATTCTCCTTGAGTTTGGTCTCTGCTTCATTCTGTGCTGCCATTACCACAAGAGAAATAAAATTTTTCTGTTTGTAACAGTAAATTTTTTGTTAGTTTTTCATTAAATAAAAAGCATGTGCTAAGCAAACATTTTTAGCCCTGTTTAAGGTCCAAGTGTCATAACCTTTTCTCTGATACCATATGTAATGTACCCCAAATTTACCAATCAAAAATAAATTTAATTAGGGTCATTAGACTTGTTCATTGGCTTTCAATACCTTTTAAGTATTCCTTAACTATAACTATAGAGTCATTTTATTACTTCATTGATTTTCCACAATTTGCACTTACCATTTCCTTGATACAGGTGCAAGTTTATATATACAATACTATCTCAATCCTATTCTCAAAAGAGAGTGAAAGAGTAGCTTAAATAACTAAACAATTATATTCACCTTAGAAATTCCATTCTACTCGCGAAAAACCATAGGACATACTATGGAATTAAATGGATACACATAACGACCCCTAGGATGAAAGTATTGATTAATCTATAGGTCGCATATGAAAGGTCTCTATTAAACCTAGTTATTACTAACATGACACAAGTACGTATAAGTGTTAATACTCAGAACGGTTGTGGATAAACAATTGGCGCAAGATGTTCGTTTCTTGTCGTTTGCTACTCCCATTTAAATTAATCCTGGCACAAGAACTAACAAATCTGAAAGTTAGAATAAAACCCTAACTAGAGGGGATGCCAAGACTAGAGTTGTAAGTCTAAACTGACTTTCATCACACTCGCCATAAAAATTGATAAGATATCTACAAAGGTAAGACTGCCATGACTTAAATATACCCTGCCTGCAACATTGATGGTGTCTTGTAGCGTACTCCTTTGGCCATATCGCGACCTCCGTGCCCATTATGTATCTGCCACCTCTCTCTATTCACATGGCCTAGGTACATCTCGTAACTATCACCATTAATCTTCTCGAAAAAGGGTTTTCTAAGTATATTGATTCATTCTTCTCCCTTGGCTTTGTGAATTTGCAAAAATGTTGGGATGCTAACCCTAATGATGTTAAACTCGGTAGCATGCCCCGACTCATTGAGTTGGGCTCGTTCTGGGCAGAAAGGAGACTAGGAGGCACTCACCAATCGGATACCACCCTATACGAGGTAAGTAAATTCTCGTTTGTTGTATATGAACTCTTTGTGAACTATAAAAAGTCACCATGTGCATCGGTCACCCTCTAACTCTGATTAGTTCTACTGGTCCTGACTTCTGTGGTCTGAGATAGCATTTTAATGGTTGGTAGTATACTCAGCAATGTTAAGGTTTTATTGTAGCTCCACTTTAAATCTTTGTATCATGTTTCTAAAAACCTTATACCCTACGACAAACATTTTCTTTGTGAGTAAACTCGTAGGAAGTCTCAGACTGTAATAAGGCCAAAGGGGGCGAAAATTTCCACACAGTGCAAGAGCTAGTTCAGTGATATATATAATGTTGTGTTTACTATATATTTGTTTTTTTTGTTCTGTATTATTAGTGTTTTCTCGACTCGATAGAGATACAAATTCTTGGCCTGATCCTTTCAAAGGTTTCACATCTTTGGCATAATTCTTTTCCCATCTTGTGATTTGGCTGTGTGCATCATGGTTTTCTTAAGTTTTTAAATTAACAGTTATGAAAATAATTTAAGGTTCTATACCTCTATTTACATTTTGGAATTTCCAATGTCTAATGCTGAGAGTATACATCCGGGTGCTTGCCTAGATTTAATTTGAGATAAAAGGAGCACGGTATGTATATATATCTATATATTCATAGAGTTGTCTACTGGTAAACAGAGAGGTCTCTTTCTCTAAATATCCACCTTTAGTATTTGGCCTGTAACTCCCCATTGTTGTTCCAAATAACTATTACGGTGGAGGGTTAAAATCATGAGACAATTCTTTGAAATACACTAAGTTATGTCTGAGTTATACCCCGGTAAGCTTATACAACATTCACCTCAATTTTTGTGTGTTTTAAATACTGTGTGCAACTTGATTGATTTTTTAAAGAGTGATTCATAAGTTTAAGAATTATGATTCCAGGGTCCCATAACCCTGTCTATAAATTTTGGGTCTGGAAAAATAATGTCTCTGTGGAAATGATTTTACCCCAAGCAAACTTTATTCTTTCTGAGGTTAAATTTTCCATTCTCACTTTGTTAGCATAAAGAAAACGAATTATGAATATCCAATACTCTGATCTTGATTGCATTTCTTTGTCATAAGTTTGTGGTTTTTAGCTAAACAAGAGGACAGTATCTCAAAAAAACTATATGTTATTCAAATCGGGAAAATCCATGGAACATGTTTTATACTATGTACTCTTTAGTTCCGGTTATGAAATAGATGTATTACATGTTTTAAAATGTTCTAAATACGAGAAAACCCTTTGAGCAATTGATTTAATGTATTCAGTTACAATACTAATGATCAGACCCCTATTTCTATGGCGAGGGTACCCATCAGCCATTTCAAAATCCACTTCTCCCCTCCAGGTTATGGAAAGTTCACTTAGCATTGATGATGGAGCAAGGAACCCCACATCATATTCAAGCTAAGTGATTGTTCATGTATTACAAACTAAAAAGTTTTAAATTCATTTTTAACATTACTCTATCCTCGATATTTAATTTTTTTCGTTGATTTTTTTTCATAACTTTGTTACTGATATTCATGGTCTTCTCTTGCAAGAATCGATCGCTCGACGGCTTGGGGATTTACAAGGGAATCCCACTCGAAAGGTATTCGAGTTCCAACTTACTGCGTTGAAAGAAGAATAACCATCCAGGTTTTATTAAACTCATACAGGTTTCACCCTAGGATGTTATTATTGTATTAGTTTCATGCCAAGTTCCTAAAAAAACTAGTTACTGGTATCTTCAAACCATAAAGGAAAAGACAGAGGGGAAAACCTCTATATTAAATATGAATTTCACCATTTAATAGTTATGTTCACATATATTGTGTAGAGTTTAAAGATTTGTCTTGTTCTGGATATTTAATAGATAACATGTTTTATGTATTTATGTCATTGGACATTTACTAGAATGAAGTACTATAATATTCTACTACACTTAATTCAGTCAGATTTAATGGAAAAATACTTGTAATAGTCAATAAATATTTTATGTGTATTAGATGGTCATGTAGCTCCGAGAAATCTGTATGGGCAACAAACTGTATACAAACACACACACACACACACACACACATATTTATTTATTTATTCTGGTAATCACTCAAAACTTTATTGGGTAGTTGTAAAATTTAATTAGTCCTTCAATAAATATCTATATACCCATATATATCTACATATATGGTATAGTTTACATTTATCAAGGTAATATTTATGTCCTGTGTGGATGTACTGCAACCTATAAAAGTATACATAGATTTTCCTGTAGATCTGTACTTAATATTCTTCAACCTATAACAATCTGTAATAAGTATTTAAGCATATTTATACTTGAATCTATATTCATATTGCAGTTCAGAGAGTACGACACTTGAATAATAAATTTTCATATAATCACCAACAACTATCATACATAGTAATTCTCTCAACTCTACTTACTGAATAAATTCAACTATAAGATATTATTCTACCATTCATTATATTCTGCCAACATAAGTAGATGAAATCTATCATCCATTTACAAATACGACATTTATCCAGAATTTAGTCAAGGTATTCTACCAACTATTAATCAGCAGAACATTCAACTAGGAAAGAGTAGGTGAACATATCTTAACAAAGTGTTGAAACAACGAATGGAACAACCAAGTTCCACCCAACCATAGAATAAAACAACCAACCTACTTGCTCCATTCACCCCCTAGCCTGACCATGAATCCATGAGGGTGAACTCCAAACTTCTCTTTAGCTATCGTCCTCTTTCAGAATTAGAAAAAATTCTCCTTGCCTCACACTCAAAAAACAGTGCTCATAACATCAAGTGATATTCCTCTCCTCAACATATTAGGCAACGTCCTTCCTCCTCCCATATGCTATATATCTAAAAGCATCTTGTGCCTAGGTCTTTTCCGCTTGGGAATTTTCACATCTTTACAAATCCATGATTTTCAAGGGCTGCCAATGGCCAAATTCCTGATTTACCACTTCTAACATTTAGACCTAAGGTAGTTCAAACATGTTCCCCACTCATGGATTCATGGTCAGCTGATTTCAACCTCGTTGTTCCATTTGTCTCTTAGTAATAAATATAAAAAAATATGTGTTTCTTACAAGTGTCATAGTCAAAGAGTTGGTTGGGCAAATCAAATCTTTTCCCAACAGTCATAATAATAGATTACAATTAACTAAATTCCAAACTTGGAATTTCCATAAATAGAAATAATTTTCCAAATTCGAATTTACCAAAAACAGAAATAAATTCCTAAGTGTATTAAGACTTCAATAATAATTTATTTTTTGGAATATTACATTATGAATCCTCAATGAAGAATGTCTCTTAAGGGTGTATGCTTCCCACTCATACCCCAAAATAACCCACAACAAGATTATTTCATGCAACCATCCCAATCCACGAGCTCTCTTTCCACTCAACTTGCACAACCCAAGAAATGGGATCCCCTTTTCCGCCACACGGCCCTCAAGCTATCCCACTTCCCTTCAAATCTATAAGGGTAAAATCATGAAGATGGGTGTCTATTTTGCTTGTTTTATGAGAAAAATTATACATTTTTTCACAATTTCTTCAACTTTCGGTATACAAAAGTATTTTTTTTATTTACAATTTCACTTTACAGTAAAAACAAAACTTGTGAATAATTTTGTTCATTTTCCACCAACTATTTTTAAATTTTTTTTAATGAGATTTTATATGTCAATTTGACAATTGTTGAACAATATGTTCCTTAAGAATAAAAGGAATGATAATGAGTTATTTTCCCCCCAACAATGTATCTATTATTAAACTTTTTTTTTTGACAAATGCAATATATTGAAACAATCTACAAAGACTTTATTTTATTATTACTGTAATTTTGAATCTAACGGATGAATATTATAATTTCTAGAATTTTTTGAAGTTGACCAAGATGAAAACATTGCATATTTTAAACACATGTTTTCCCCCACATTGTATCTATCTTAATTTTTATTTAAAAGTAAAATCTAAAAATACCCTTTTGAAAAGAACTGTTTAAGGATTCTGAATATAATTTTTTCTAAAATTTTGATTGTGTATTTTTAGAAATACAGATATTTCATTTCAACGAATCATAATGTCAGCTGGAAATATTATCCAATGATTTTTAAAAATAAATAAATAAAATTAGATAAATTAATGAAAATGAAAACAAATTATATCCATTGAAAGTTGATTCAATTTTGCAAATGTTGGTATCAATTTCAAAAATAAATTATGAGTATTTGCAGGTGTCCGCAACCTTCAAAGTTTAGGTAAGATAGAGGGAATTCTCTGGTTCCTGCAAACAATCCCATTCATTTTTTTTCGGCAGAAAGAATCTTTCGTTCGAAACATGTAATTCTAACGAAATCCGTTAAAAATAAATGGTTTCCTAGCTTTTCGACCGAAAGGTGGGTGAGAAAATTCTGTCGGCCGGAAACAATGAAGACACATGTCATATCATTTCACTTCGTGCCAAATATTATAAATACGCTTCTCATCGAACACATTTAACACAATTCACTCACTTGTTTCATGGTTTTCTAGGGCACCTAAACAAAGTTTCGAATCATCTTTTTCATTTTTTTGAACAAGGTAGTTGATGTTTTGAATGCAAAAAAATGGTTTGTTTTTTTGAATTTCAAGTTTTTATTGGAATAAAAATTTATATATTGAAAGCTAAATCTTGAATTTTTTTTCAAGGTGATGCCTTTGTTGAGCATAAAATTATTGATATTATTTTTTAATAATTTTTGTGACAATGAAGTTTTTCTGAGACTATTATGAAATATTGGTTTTTTTAATTCTTTTTACAGATAAATATACTCATGGGAAACAAAAGTTTGCATAAGATAAAATTTGATCGCACTTGATATGAAACTCACCATAACGAACAAATGAAAGAGAATTATTGGAGAAATAAATGAAAACATGCAAATATTGAAGAAAGAAATGATGATGATGTAAATAGAGATTTTCAACAAGAAGAAGTCCAACCAGGTATGCATGGACATATTGTCTATATTAAAAGTATATAATTCAAATTTAAAATATTGTTTAATATAATTGATTGTAATTATGATTTGATGTTTTTCAAAATACCTAAATAGATTTGTCTCATAACGTCGATGAAGATGTTGAAACTGAAATCGAAGCATAAGTCGAATCACCTTTAGGTATGTACATAAATTTAAATAATACAAGATGAACACTTCTATATAGTTTATTGAATTTATGTTCATGTTTTTTTCTTTAATATAAACTTTAAATTGAAATATGCACGAGAATCTATCAACATTGATGATGAAATATTAGAAAATGTTGACATTGACAAATTTGGGAAGAAAAAATCTAAGCATTATATAATATATCAAACTAAGAATATGTATAATGTAACGAATCCTTCATTATGGCTACAAGCAAAGCAGAAGTGCAATTTTTTTTTAATTTTTTTTTAAGGCAAGAAGGCGACGGCGACGACAGTTAACCACACCACTGACGATGAATGTAAGCACGTAGTCCAGGCAATAGGCATCTAAGACTCCACACACAGGCACAAGGTCAACTGGGAAAAACATGCGTAGAACAACAAGGAGGAATGACTACTCACCTGACACAAACACGACCACACCTACAAGCTAAGAGACAACATCACCATCCAGACGCAATGGCCTAGAGAACAAGGACTAGAACCTCTAGGTGTGCGAACCCAATGCCTGAAGGCGTTCAACCCATGCACCATAAAGAAAATGGAAATGATTGACAACACTCACACATAATGCACTGACTCCGGCCAAGTTCTCGCTCGCCGCTATACCATAGGGTGCGCCATGATCCTCTAATGTAGGAGCATCCACATCTCATCAAGAGAGCCAGCGCATGGAGCAAAGAAGACAGCTGGACAAGCCAACAAAACTTCTTTTTTGAAATGTATTTGATATTTGTTGTGCAGAACATTAATGTGAAGAGTTAATGAAGCGCACTTGTATTGTATTATAGATAGGAAGGCATTTATTAGTTTTAAATGCTGTTAGATAGGAATGTATTGTAGAATTGATAGTTTCAGATTTTGAGAGGGCAAACGGAATATAGGCACCCTCCTTTGTACATTGTAAAAATAATTCGGTATTATCATCAAACATTCAGAAGAGAGAGAAAGCAGAGAACTTGTGGAGAGCCCTCATGTACAGATTGGATTAATAGAAAGAGATTTTGATTCAATTTCATGACCGGTGTTGTTTTCTCTGTGTATGTGCTTATGTGCTTATGGATGTTTGTTTCCTTTGTATGCATTTGATTTTGATATGCTGTGCATGTGATTTAAGAGGTTTACTGAAGTCTGTGAGAGAGAAGAGAATAAGTTTCAATTGTTTCTCGGTCTGAGCAAGGAGATTCTTGCATAGAGTGCAATTGAATTCCTCTGTAGAGAGTGCGTTGAGGAGGCTCAGAAGTTTAAGCTCTCACTCTTGTTCACCCAGAATTTGAATTGGGTCGAGGAAGCGTACAGGAGAAGTGCAGGCCAAGGTTGAAGTCTCAGCAGTTAGCCTGAGAAAAGGAAGGTGTGGGACTTTTGTTGCGGAGAGTGCACAGAGTCTGAGAGACCCAACACTTCGAGAGTTGTTGAGGTCAAACGTAAGTAGTGTGTGAGAAAGAGTCTCTGATGGAGTGGGAGAAATCAAGCTGAGGAGGGATAGTTCCTTTTGTGAACATTGTGGGAACAAACCCAGGCGGGGCTCGAACCGCAACGAAGCTTAGAGGCAGAGGAAATCGTCAAGAAGGAGAATTGACGGACAGGTTTCGCCGAAGAAATTTGTGAAATCTCGTTGATCATAGGATCCTGGGGAAGTTGTGGGGAAGTTAACCCGTGGCGCAGGAATGATTGAAACCCATCAGGGTTCGACATTCGACGTTTGCAAAGGCAAGAGGTTTATACCTTTTGAAATTGTGAATAGCGATTTCCCGAATTAACGGGAGCCATCGATCAGAGCATAGATAGGTGGCATAAGATCCCAGGAGGTCGAGATTCAGCATTCGGAAATTCTCACTGCAAGGGAATTGGGACGAAGAAATCACGATTCCGTGATCCCCAATCGCACGAGGGGAGATGTGACGTGGCTGAGTGGGACCACAAGAGTTAGTGGAATCCACGTGGCATTGGATCGGGATTCGGGGTTCAGAGATTTGGAGGTCAAGGGAATCACGACTTCATATCGGTCGATTTCCCGATAGGAAAACCCCTGACGGAAGAGGGACCGTTGACTTTGACCATCGGGATTTGGGGAAGTGAAAGACCCGATAGTGTGAGCATTGAACTCGCGAGCTTGCGAGTTCCGATTTCTCGATTTACGAAGGGGAGATCGCCGAAAGAGTTTACTGTGGGTAGTGAGAAGACTCCCGAGAGGAGTTGGAAGAGTCTTTGACTCTTCAGGCCTGTGTGAAGTAGAAGGTCCTGGTGAGAGGCGGGTTGGACTGTGAGGGTAGCGACCTTGCACCATCCTCTCATCAGGAATTGTGTCGTTCCTAGGTGATAGACACATCAATAACCTTAGTGCAACATAAGCTATCCAGACCGAGGACTCTATATAATACGATGCGCTAGGAGTCGAATACCGATAATAAAACCACACCCATTCCCCAACAACAGGTCGACGAGACACCAGAGGAAGACTACCAAGGAAGATACGAGCCAATACATGACATTGTCAATGACCCAACCAATCACTCCATTTAAAATAGTCAATGATTACACTCTATTTTAACATTGGTTACCATTCAAAAAGGGGCACATCTAGATTACAAGTAGTCATTAACGCACCCGCTAATTTAATGTTAAATACAATCAATCTAGCAAGTCCAAGTAGTCAATACTAGAACTATAAACAATAAATACAATCTAACCTCAATTATAAATCAATTAGCAAGTCTAAATTTGCAATTTCATCTTTAACTTATCAACTGATTATCAATTAATACAATCCAATCAACGATTCTACTTTTCTCCATACTCGTTACTTTTAGTCTAAATAACATCACCTTCGAATCAATCGACAATTCTACAATACAATCAAGCATTAATTTCAATCGAAATAACCTCAATTATGAATTAGTTCGGCAATGTTGCATTATGATTTAATCATTAACTACAATTTAATTTAGCAATATTAATCTATACTTTGGTCAATAATCCTAAACTCATTTAACCATTAATCACCATCTAAAAGGGTAATTCTAAGTAATCCCCCAAATTACCATCTAACTATCAAATGACAATATATAACTACATTAGCTGCATCAATGTAAAATGCTACAATATAGCACTTGTAATCAATTGAATTACACATGCCGTCTATATAAGATAACCATACCAAAAATAACTAGCCGTCTATAACATTAAGAAGGGAACTAATGACTTTTAACATAATTGTAGCAATTGACATCGCTATGGAAATTAATATTAAGAAGGAAATTGTTGTCCTTTGACATTGTTGTAGAAATTAGCCTGGCAATTAACATGACTAGTAACCTTGCTGTAGAAATTAATGTTTGGCAGTAAGAACGTTGGGTAAACACTCAATTTGAAGGAGAATAATAATAAGAAAAACAATACAAACTGCAAAAGGATCAACTCATGGTCATTCAACAACCAAAACACAGTCGACATTTACGACAATTTTGTGTCCATTCAACGACAAATATCAGTCAATATTTTAAGGGAAAAACATGGCCAATCAACAGCAACACAGTCCATAATTTAAGGGAAAAAACGCAGTCACGGTTACATGGAAAAATTGTGGTCATTTACAACAAATTCAGGCACAATTTCAAAGGGAAAAATCATGGTCAATTAAGGCAACAACACAGTCATCATTAAAAAAGAAAATCGTTGTGCCAGAATGCACCAGAAAGAAACCACATTTTTTCTATCATTAAATAATAATCAATTCGTTGTACCAACACACCAGAAAAACATAGTATACATTTGATGGAAAATCATGGGCATTTAAAAACAACTCAGTCAATAGTTTTAACAGTAAATTTGTGGGCTTTTTCAACAAATTCAGTCATTCGTTTTAATATCAAATCTGTGGGCGTTTACAACAAATGCAGACACATTTTAAATGGAAAATTGTGACTTCCCTTTTTCATTGCTCGGATGCCAAATGCAATGCATACAGGAATGACCAAATTCCCTTCCCTTACCAGAATACCAATTATAAAAATGCAGACAAAGGAAATGATTTCATTTTTCCATTGCCATGATACAAATATAATGCAGACATGAATAACATAAAAATGTTTTTCCATTTCCAGGATACCAGATATAAAATTGCAGACAGGGAATCATTTTTTTTTCCATTTCCTAAATACCAATACAATGCAGACAGGAATACCAAATAAAAACGTTTTTCCATTCCAGGAGACCAATATATAAATGCAGACATGAAATCAATTCATTTTTCCATTGCCAGAATACCAAATATAAAAATGCAGTCTAGGAATCAAATCGTTTTTCCATTGCCAAAATATGAATACAACGCAGAAAGGATAACAAATAAAAATGTTTTTCCATTCCAGGATACCAATACAAAAATGCAGACATGAAATAAATTCATTTTTCCATTGCCAAAATACAAAATATAGAAATGCAGACAAAAGCAACAGAAACATAAGGATCCAATGGGAAATTTCATTGAAATGATCACAGGAATTCTATTAGTCAAGGCGCAGAGAAAAAAAATCAAGGATGCAAGATAATACATACGCAGAGGTCTTTTCTAAATGGCGCAATCAAACAATCAACCAAGGACAATAATAGAGGTAGACGACTGACAGGAACGTCCTTCACTCATCATCCACACACAAAATAGCAGGGCATTGAGATCAATAGGTCTATTAACGCCGAAGCGATGACCGTAGATCAGGCTCCTGGCTGACTTCTCAGGTGAGACTGATGAGCTAGGGATGAAAGGCAAAAACAACCACAATATTCACAAATCAATATACCACAGGGCCGTCAAGACATGTTAGGAATTGAAGGCCATGGGTGTCAATCAATCATCGAGCTATAGGCTATGGAAAACAAAATTCAGTCATCAACTGGAATGCTAAGACAATAAATTTACTTACCCCATTAAACATTCAAATCCAAAGTATAAGTCCTACTACAATCTACCATGCAAAAATAAAGAAAGTGTACCATTGCCTAACCGCCCGCTCTGAGTTGATGTCTCACGTGCTTCGTGCAACTCCCACTTGTCAACCAATGAGACTTCATCGGTACCTCCCAGCCAACGCTAGGGGTACTTTTCCTCCCCCTTATCCCCCTGAGCCGGAAAGGGGCCACACACACTATCCAGAGATTCAACTCGCTCCCAACTTGCCACGCAAGGCCGAGCTACCACTCCTCACCGAGCTAGGTATCCCAACTCCCACAAGCTAAGTCAGTCAAGTATAGATTTCAGCAACATAACGATACACAAACAAAATATATTTTTCCACCTTCTCCTCCCTCCATTATATAGAGTTTTGAACTCCTTTACCTTCCCAAAATCCCATTTAAATTAATGTTTAATAAATTAATTCCTAAAAATCCTCCCCGTACAAGTGTCACCC
>JZKD02S1740698.1:12103-27972 GCA_000966675.3 Picea glauca | reverse complement strand
AAGGCACTCAGTGAAGATCACAATAATGTAGGGAAATAAACAAAGGCACATTCAACATCAGTCACATATATGAGAAACACAGAGACAGATATTTCCCAAGGAAACCCATATAGGGTAAAAACCTCTTTTTCTTTATATGATAAGTATTATCTACATTCTTTACGTTATCATACATATGAGAACCAACTCATTGTGAGGCTACAACCTATGTTTTTGCAAGCTACAACTTGCTGAGAGCACCAACTCTCTATTTTCTCTAACATCCATTAGAAGGAAGCACCAACTCCCTGGATTCTCTAGCACCAACTAGAAGGAAGCACCAACTCCCTGGTTTCTCTAGCACCAACTATAAGGAAGCACCAAATCCCTGTGTTCAAGCACCCACTTGAACCTCTAAGGACAACAGTCCTCCCTAGCACCTCCCAACCACCCTGAATTATAAATTCTTTGTTACTAAAACTTATTACAGTGATATAAAGTTATTCAATGGCTTACCAGCCTTGTCTCTATTCTGTTACACTGCTCTACCCTATCTGCATCAGTGTCTTCTGTACACCCCTAGCAATTTCTGTTCTTCCGCCTTTTATGCTCTATGTGCCATATTCGTTCAATGCACCATTCCTTGACTGTGCATTTATGCTCCTGCGCTCTGCCTCCTTGCACACCCCTGAATTCTCCTACACAGTGACAACCCTTATCTCTTCCTTGTTTCACATTCTTATAGTCTTTGTTGTCTTTGTGCATGCAATATTTGCAATGCCTCTCCATGCTCACTACGTGCCAAATTCCTCCACAACTCGATTGTTCTATCTAATAATCATCGTGACTCTTCAACTTCTCTGTCCATTTGCCACTCATTTAGTATCACTGTATGTTATACTGAGATTTCTCAACCTCTCTGGCAATTTGAGACTCTTCGTCTTCTCCGTGACAGTCGATCTCACCTTCTATGTTTCAGTTACAGGCCTCAATTCTCATCCAGATGTCAATCGCCTCCACAAACATCTTCATCCCTCTTTAAGATTCCTAGAGACTCTTCACCTCCTCTGTCAATCACCCCGAAGTGTCTTCGAGTCCTCTGGCAGAAACCATCAATGGTTTCTGGTAGTTACACTGTGTCGTGCTATAGTAGCCATCCGATCTTGTTCAAATTCACCTGCACCATTGGATTAGCTCCATGGGATCTTGCATTCATTTTGACATTTCAACATTTGGCAATTCGACATTCATGTGACCATGTGTCTCGACACTCTCAGTCGTGATCCCCGAAAAGGAGCTTGGTCTAGCTCTTTCCTCCATCTCTTGTCGATGTGACCAAGGGTTGTGACCACGACCTTATGCATAAAGCACTTTCACAATTTCGTGTTTCGTGAATCTGGAGATGAGGCATCTCGACTCTCCAAGTCGCGATCTTCGAAGCCCCGAAATGGAGTTGGATTGATAGTCCAGATCACACCTTGATATGATGGCTGTGATTAAATTGTGATTTTGTATCTCATGAGTTCTTTAAAGAAGGTTCTTGTCACTCTGACTTGCGATAGGAAATATTCCAAAATAAAGTTGGATCGACGGTCCAGATCACACCTTGATTTGATGGCTGTGATTAAATCACGATTTCGCATCTTGCGAGTTCTTCGATGAAGGTTCTCATCACTCCAAGTCGTGATAGGTGAAACTATGAGATGGAGTTGGATCAATGGTCCAGATCAAACTCGATTTGATGGCTAATATAGTTTCTCAATTTCTCATATCACAAATTTGAGTCTCTTTCTTTTGAATTTCTCGACCTGCGAAACTCCAAAATGGAGTCTTTATGGTGCTCTAATATTTCGCCACGCGTCCTCTTAATCCAATGGTCCACGACTGTCCTATCCACCTTGCAAGTTCACCATATCTAATGGCTATTGGTCCTTCGTAGATACCCCAGATCCTATGGCCCATATCTTCTCGTGATTTCGTTGCTTTGCGATTTCGTCCACCTTCGTGATTTCACCGCTTCGCGATTTCGTCCACCTTGCGATTTTGTCACTTCGCGATTTCATTGTTATTTCCATCACTATTATTTTCCTTCGCTGATCTTTTCCATCGTTGTTCTTTGCCATCACTGATATTTTCCATTGTTGTTCTTGCCATCGCTGATCTTTTCCATCACTGTTCTTGCCATCAATGACAAGCTTACTCCCAACTGTAAACCTTCCAACATTGTCTTGTGCAGGTTTTTTTGGTATGTTGGAATCCAAGATGTAAATAGATCAATCCCATATGAATTCATTACAATACATGGGACATGAAAAATGCATTCAATTAAAACAAAACTCTATCAAAATGTGTTTGCATTTGATAGAAGAAATGAGTCTTGTTTCTGTTCAATTTTCATAGAGGACACATAATCCATAGAGATTTGTGAAAACGAAAATGCAGAATATGTTAAAGGTTGGAGACATACCGAACTTAATATAAAAGGGAAAATTTCACTTTCAAGCTCACAGGATATGAAATCAAATGAAACTATAGTGTCAGTTGATGGCGATAGAGTTTCTAATCTTGTTAGAGAAGGTAATTTTTATGTTTAAATTTTTTCAAATAACTTGTAGATGTACTTGTGTGATAATCTAACATGAACTACTTGTTTTCCAACATATTGAATTATTTCAGGAGATGTCTTTGCCATGGTTGAACCTATAGACAACATCGAAAACATGAAATATTATTTGATGCAATGCACAAAACAAAATATGAGGTTATTAGAAGATTTTGATGATAACGTTTTTATATATGAAAGATGATCCATCGTATTGAAAGGATATTTTTTTCAATAAACCCATCAAACCGATAGTCATGTTCACTTTCAATAATACCAGTTAGATGTCATAAGTTGTCAATACAATAATTTGGTATGTGCAACGTGCATAAAGTTAATAGAAGTTTAATCAAGAAAAAAAATAAAAGTTAAAAAATGAAAAATGTCCAAAGTCAATCATGAATGAATAATTGAGGATGGAATACCATTATGATTTCTTTAAACAAGTGACATGTACATTCTAGAATTTTATATTTTGCATTGAAAGTACACGTATTTGTGAATATCTAGGATTCTAGAATCATTTCCAGTTTAGTTTACTTTCATGGTCCATTCAATTAATAAAAGTTATGTTTTTGATGAATTATAAAGTTTACCAAGCCTTATTTACAATTTCAGTGAAGAACCTATAGATTGTATCTAGGGAACCTAAAATGACCTATACTTTGGGTTATTATAATTTAATCCTACAAATTATCCAGATCATATACACAAATCTTGTAATGCATGTAACCAATTTACTACATATAGGATTTTCATTCATTATTTGCAATGATTGTTCAATGCTTTTTCATATGAAGAGGATAAATTCATATCAAAACTAGGGCCCATTTCCATGTCATTATAAGGGAATATTGATGGCTTAGAAAAAATTTAGAGACATATTAAAAAGTATGATTGGCATCCTAATTAAAGAATTCAAGGTAATGTATGATTAACATCCTAATTAAAAATTTTAAAGACATCTTAAAAATTTTCAATTTTAATTATGAAATTGTGAATTTTGATTCCAAAAGTGTTGACATTATATTAAATTGTTAAATTTGTGCATTTAGATTTCAATATCTTGAAGCAAATTGAAAACAATATTGAAATTATGAGCTACTTGAAAAATGTGTATTTTGAACCTAACTCTACTTATATTCTACACATTAAACATAGTTTTCATTAAGTTTGATTGAAAAAACTTAAGTTGAAAATTTATTTGATTTTGTGACCTGATAACAAAAAATAAAAAATAAGAGGTCATCTACTAAGGCTTGGTTTGCTGCATTTAGATTTTCATTTTTTAATTGAATTTGGAGTATATTTAAAATTCGAGGTAGTATATGATTAACATCCTAACTAAAATTTTTAAAGACATCTCAAAAAGTATCCATTTTAATTATGAAATTGTGAATTTTGATTCCAAAAGTGTTGATATTATATTGAATTGTTAAATTTGTGCATTTAGATTTCAATATCTTAAAGAATATTGAAAACAAAATTGAAATTATGAGATAGTTTTCATTAAGTTTGATTGAAAAAATCTAAGTTGAAAAAGAGTTTGAATTTGTGACCTGATAAAAATAAATAAAAAATAACACAATCTACTAAGGCTTGGTTTTGTTGCATTTAGATTTTCATTTTTTTAATTGAATTTGGAGTATATTAAGAATTAAAGGTAGTATATGATTAACATGTCCTAATTAAAAATTAATAGCACTAGTGAATACTTCCAATGTGCAGAGGATTGATAATCCATCAACCCTTGTCTAAACTTTTCGATACATAAACAATTTATATCAATATAAATTTTAATGAAAATTGCTTACTTATATTAAAGAGTATTTTAATTTTACATATTAAAATAGGTTCTAGATCATGTTTTTATTTCAATTTTTATTTCAAAGTACATATTTTTATTTCACATTTTCTTGAATAAATATATTGAAAGCTCAAAAAGAAACCAATGACAAACATAACCAGTTTAGTGTTGGATTGTCATTCAATTGTGAATTTTCAATAAAGAAACCAAGGATGAACATAACCAGTTTAGTTTTGGACTATCATTTCATTGTAAATTTTCAATTTTGAGTTAATAGTTTTTACTAAATTTTGGATTGATAAGCGTCTATGCCCTATCAAAATAAGGGAGGGGCCTAGATTGATGCAATGATCGATATTCTTAAATTTACAATTTGCATTGTTAAATTCAATTGATTATCACTTGAATGGAATGGAATAAAACCCATATCACCCAATGAAAATTGGCTTTTACCTTTGTAGTCTAATACTAGTTTTTCATCATCGTGGTCTTAGACTTTCTTTTTATGTTTTCACTCTCATACTAAGCTCTCATATATTTTTAATATGCAATATTTTTTGTTGTTTTTTCCATTCTAATATTATTAATAGGAGGCAATTTAGAAGCCTAAAACCTAACTTGAGAAACCCTCTAGTCCTCAACCCTCATCTCTGAGTGTCATTTGGGGTAAAGGGCTCCAAAGTGGGAAACTATAATTTGATGAGTTGTTTGCAACCATATTTCCAAATCAATAAAAATTTAAATTATAAGTTAGAAACTATAATTTGATAACTACCCAGATCTCTCATCACTATAGAATCAACTCCACTATATACATAATGAGCTCTACTTCACATAGTACAATAATGTTTATAAATAAAATGAAATAAAATATTTTTAATTTCAGCACAATATCATAAAACATAAATTAACCTTCTACTAGATCATAAAAATTGAAATTATAAGCTCACCATAAAACATAAATTATCCTTTCACCATCATAAAAAATATAAGAGAAATAAAAGATGAAACAATAAATTGATATTTCTGGTTCCAAAAAAATCATATATATATATATATATATATATAATGAAAGTTTGAACTCTTCCATTGCCAAATGCATAGGTTTCACATCCATTTAAGGATGATAACAAAAACTAAGACATTTAACTCAAAACTTATGGACACTGAGCCATCACTTTAAGATAGATCACTTCATACCTGCAAAAGAAAACATTAGTCGAATTTAATTTTTAAAAATTTACAATAAAATATATGTACAAATTTAAGATAAAATGTACACATGTACCATTTTAGATAAATAAAATAAGTTGTGATTAAAAAAAATTGACATACATACCAAAAGAGTTAAGTATCATCCTCCAACATACTCATTTCCACCAAATATAATGTAAACATCTGTAACAATAAAAAACAATAAAAAAAACTGAATAACACATATTAGCATATATAATTTAACTAAATATTAAATAAAGAATAAGAAATAATAACATACCCAACCAGAGTTCCACATATTTAAGATTACCGCTCTCTTTTTATTACTCTATTTTGACACTCTTTTTAAACCAAACTTCCATCATGAAGTTCCAAAACTTTCAAAACAGTTATTCTCCATATTAAGCATACATGATCTAAACAATGTAAAATCTTATCTAAAATCTTGCAAATTTTTAAAGAGAAAAATTATGTTCTTGGTAACTAATTTTTGTGTTCAGAGTTAGATAACACCCTGAAAATAAATATAGTTGTGTATGAAAAAAGTTCACAAATCTTCATATTCAGTCATTCTTCCAATAAAATACTTATCTCCTCGTGGATAAAGTCCCATATCCTTCAAGTGAAGTTATCATGCCAGGTGACCTTATTTACTCAGCAGTAAAATACTTATCTCCTTAGCAGTAAAATACTTATCTCCTCTTCTTCAGTGGAATAGATGTTCTCATATAATCAAATGCCTTTAAATGCCCTTTCAAATTAAATGACTCATAAATCTCTATATTAAGACATTCTTCCAATAAATTACTTATATCTATGAAAGTTCACAAATCTCCATTTTAAAAACCATTCTTCCAGAAAATACTTATTTCCTTTTTCTGTAGTGGAATAAATTTTCTCATATAATCTTTCATGTACATGAAGAAAACATAAATCTGCACATATGTTAAGTGATTCTTCAAAAAGAATTTAAATATTTCATATTTGGGATGTATTCACATTACATATAATTAAATGCTCTTTGAAAAATGCCTTCGTCATGATCTAAACATAAGTGAGATCATGCACGCACATAACCTATTTGTAAATCTACTTGAATGTTGGTTTTTGTGGTTAGTAACCAATTTAGTTAACATTTTGACAATATCCTGGCAAGAAGGAATTCACTTCCTTGTATGAAGAAAACATAAATGTCCATACTATGCCATTCTTGGACAAGAAGGTAAGGAATGCAATCGAGGAAATTTAGAAAATTCCCCTTTTCTGATGTGGGATAGGGTATGTTCTCAAATAATCAAATGTTCAAGTTCAAAATTAAGTCTTCATCATGATCTAAACATAAATAATATTGAATGTACCATTTTAGACAACGATAATATTATATAGGGGTTCTATATATTTCAAAATAATTGATCAAAGCATTGAAAAGTTATATAGACACTAGTCGAGTAACCCTATGAATAGGAAATGCTAATCTAAAACTTTGAGAAAACAAAAATTTGAAAAAAGTAAAAAATATAAGCATATTCAACAAAAATAAGCTTGAACACTTTTATATAAAAGGTCCAACATAAAAGAGAATTAAAACTCACTAATGTGCAATGAACATACATTTAAGAATCATCATGAATAGACACATCCTTCCCAGGTATGGATGCATCCTCCTCAATCCCTATCTCTCGTACTCTCTTCTCCACATTTTATTCAATAACACTCTCAGACATATAAATTATATATTGTAAGACATTCTTCTTTTAAATTAATAATTTAAATGAAATTGCGATTTTCATATATAACTAAATTTGTTTTCAGTATCCAATGATACATGTGAACTCCCACCCTCTTAAAAATCTCCCAATGAGAATTGGGACAAGCTTGCCCAAGTAGTAAAAGATGAAATAAGGATTTGTGAACAACACAACTAAGAACTAAATCTAGGATTCAATGTGTTCACATTTATACAAACACATAAATTTCATGTTGTTGATCTGATTCAAAAGATTGGAGATTGGATAACTAAAGTGCTCATATGTGGATATTAGAAAATACATACCCGATTGAACCCATGCAAATTTAAACTTGTGGAATCAAGTCCCCTATTTACTAGAGATTAATTTAACATATGTTCAAACTACAATTAATGACAATAACAACTAAATCCTAGATAGTGTGCCACGTAGCAATGGGAGGCCATGTAGCCTTCCCTAGACCCAAGCCATTAATATGGAAGTTCGACACCCTTCACCTCATTCTTGAATTGATGGAGGCCATTAATACCTTCCGAGAAGGGGAGGACAAATCCCTCGCGTGAGAAAAGTGGTGGCCACAAGGTGTAATTGTAGTGGGGGGATCGGTACAATGGTCATGTTAGGCCTTCGATTTTCACTCCCACTCGACCGAGGTTGGATCCATCTCTCCCTTGCGCTCCATCACCCTAGATACTTTGAGAATGAGATTTGCATCCGATCATCTCTCATTGAAATTTCCCAGTGAATTATCATCCTTCCTGGCTTATCCATGCTAAGGGAAAGAGGCAAGTCGAGGCATGGCCTAGCTTGGTATAGTATTTTTTCTTGACAGTGAAGAGTGAAAAGGTTGTATCATTTACTGTCCATTTCTTAGACTCAATGATAAGAGAAACCAAGAACACCACCAATGGCATATGTTGAGGAGGATATTCCAGAGGAACCCATCTAGGTTCCTCCAGAATCCCTCCTCTTCACAGTGTTGTATGATTGGCAGTCACCCATCCATAATATAGCAAACACAAGTTCCCAAGCCACCATGGAAGAGGCCACCTGTATAATTGAGGAGGAATTCCCACAAGAATTCCTCCATTTGGACTCTGCGTCCTCAATTTAGAACACAAACATCCAAGTTAGTACAAGGGCGGAGAAGGTCAAGGCGGTGGAGGCTATGGAAGAGGCACCTGTGGACATAGGCATGGAGGTGGAGGAACACCTAGTCTTGGTGCCTCCACCACTCATGACTTTCCCTGATTTCTACAGGATCCACCACCTTTATTCCATCTGGAGCAAATCGAGCTTGTCTTAGAGCTAAAAAACCATATGGCTGACCCGATATACTGGGACACCCTTATGCACCAACAAATAAACATTTTGTATGATGCCTTCTCAAATGCACCATCAACTGAGTGTTTCCCAACCTATCCAAGGCCATTCGTGCTCCAGACTAGGGATGACCCCTTGAGCGATGCTTCGAACAACATGCCCCCAGGTGAAAATGTGTAATTTCTCTGCTATGGTCATTTTGTACACTCTCAGATCATCTCTTTGTACTGCAATTATGCAGTTTTATAGTTCTTTCGTCTTTTTTCGATTGATCATCTTTCTTATATGCATAGCATATTTTATCAAGAACTCAAATCCACCACCTTCTCTGTGTAATAGACCTCAATTTCATCATAAAAAAAAATTCTTCTAAGGTACATTAAAACTCTAAAACTGTAACACATACTCATAATTATCGAAATACCCATTTACTCCTATTGTGAAACTCTGATACCTAAAGTATTCACCTTCCCTTTTTGCATATAACGGACTCAACATCCATAGTTTTCCTTTCAACTTTTTCTTAAGTCCTACTAGATTTTACAAGGGGATTAAAAGGTTATCCTTTGGAAGAAGGGAAATACATGACCCTAGGACTTAGGGCCCTAGATTCTTTGTAAAACATAGAAGTGCAACTTTATACTCCAAAACCACGAATAATACTTTGTACACATAGTAAGGGTGTCAGACTTTAATTGTTTCGTCGTTGCACTTAAATATTTGGCTTTCCCTCGGTAAATATGACTTTGATGACTCCCTTGGTAACTACTTATAGATAGAGAGTCTTTTCTTCACACACAACCTAATTTCTAGTTAATAGCATAACTCTAAGCAAACAGTTGGTTAATCTTCCCAGGCTTAGGCACAGTGTAACTACCGGTACTAACCTGACTATAAGTAATCAAAGGTTGATATTTTCGAATGTAGGGTTTCGAGGAGGCTCACCCTTATCTTCATGAAATAAATTAAAATGACAGGAGGTTGACAGTCGGGAGTTAATATCTGACTAGCCATTAATGGAGGTGGATGAGGGACGTGAGCCGACCCTGTACCCTCATCCAATACAAACACACCAAGTTTCTCATATCACATGGTGCATTCTCGGTTGTACTCTTCGCATTCAATAAGCCTGGGGTTCGGGGTTTTAGGGTAACCGTAGTTGTATGATGTCATTCTGAACAAACCTGTTCCAAAAAAACACCTTACACTTTCCTTGTGCTTCTAGAATGCTCTTGGCATGAGGAGGATGGTGGTAAGGAGTGCCTCTCAGGATTACTCCTCCTATCGGTAAGTTTCTAATTCTAAATATGAAATCCTTAATCAAACGCTCTGCAAGGTCGCTCCGACTTATTATTATTTATAATTCCTATTCATGAATTCACCTAGGTAGCATTATCATTTTTGTTACTTCTTGTATTCACTGGTTTAAATACTGTATTTTTGTCTATCATACACTGTGTTTTTCCATAACTATGCCTCTGGAGTTTATTAGGTTAGGGTTTCGTATGTACCCACTGCCATGCTTAATTTCCAATACGTGAGTCACTCGGGCACGCCTTGAATGTCGTCACTGACTTGGTTGGGCGTCTGGTAAGAAAGTTATTCTTGGGTTCTTAGTTGTACGACTATTTGATGAAAACGTTTGATTGTACACTTATTGTTTGGGGGATGCTCATAAAAAGGGTTGGTAGTCGGTCTAAATATTAAGACAAAGATTATACTCTATGAAAAATACTAAGGGCAATTGGGGTTTATGTCATTCTTTTTCCTCTTACAAATCGAAATGCATTTCAAAGGGTAAATGCAACTGGGATTTTCGGCACTGTGTTGTGTCTGTATCTAAGATAAATTACAGAGACGAAACAGATTTTATTGATATTGTTTATTGGCCTGCAACATCTCATCTTTACATTTTCTTTTGAGTTAAATGTTGGTTTATAATTATCGTATTACCTATAGATATATGTTTAGCATTCGAATAAACAACCTTTAAAATTTTCTTCTGGTTATTTATTGGTCCATAAAGCTAATGGTGGGCCTCTCTGATTTTTTTTTTGTGAGGGTACCCACCAAGGAGATTTTGGGCCCCTCCTCCCTTCTCGTCCTGGGAGGCACGCGGTTCATTGGAGTGGTGAAGGATGTTGAACCCCTCCAACTACAGATGAGTATTACTTCAGTTATTTTCTTAATATTAACTTAAATCTTCTTATCTCTATTGATCAAGACAATAATGATGTATTTTTCCATTTACAGGGTTTCGGTCATGCAAATATATCAAGTGAAATTTTGATCACCCGCGCAAAAGGTATTTGGGTTCCATTCTACCCCTTCCAAGAAGCTTAGGAATTCATGGAAGAAGAAAGGTTTATCCAACTGTGGTAGAGATTTTTCATTTGTATACTATTTATATCTCTGTAAAAATGTTTCCAAGGTCCAATACGAGAGTTGACTATAAAACTAAAGGGTCTAACCGAAAGGCTTAGTCAAGTTTTCTTTTACCGACCCCTGTATCGACATTTTGGAATGGAAAAATATGATCTAAATTTTCTTATTATATTGGAATTCTTGATAGTTTATATTCTTTCATTCCTGTAACTTTACTTTTAAATTTAACATCATATGCCTTCGGCAAACTAAGAGTACTGGGTGTGAAATCCTTTTGCGTTTACTGAGGTAACATTCAGTCTAAGTTTGCAATTAGTTTGGCAAGCTACTTGATATATTCCAAGATGTATTCAAATGTTTTCCTAAATTTCCTTACTTTCGTATATATGAATTGTCTGAAATTATATTACTTCCGTTCACAAAGGGTTTGATTGGATATATACATAAAGTAATTATACAGGTTTGAGTCTGCCTATATATAACAAAAAGGATTGAAAATTCCTGACTCTGTACACTATATCTAGATTATTTCTTTATACAAATTGTCATCATATATAAATATGTTGGCCCTACTTTGGTTGTTCGGTGTGGTATGGTATAACTGTTAGGTTTTTCATCTAAAATTCTTGAAATATGTACAACTCTTTATAATGTTAGAAAGTCTTTCTAAGCAATCTATGATAATGCTTGATAATAAGGAAAAGGAATATGTATATCAAAAATGTTCCCTATAGTTCCTACCATTTCAAAAATGTTCCTGTTATCGTAATTGCATGTCTGCTGGAAATGATTACTTACAGAATGTAGGACAGGTTTGTACATGTATAAGCATATACTTATAATTTCTGTTATCAACATTGAGTCTGGATTCTTCTTCTATTGTGTTCATGCCTAGTGCCAAAAAAGAAAATATACATACTTATATATGTATATATCTATAAAAAATACATCCAAGTATATATATATATATATATATATATATATATATATACAGTAGTAATCTAGTCTATAGAATAAATTCTAGAATTGGCTACACGCATTCTTCATGTAACACAAGTAAGGAAAAGGAACTTTATTATTCATTATGTGCTTTAAGTTGACAAAAAATATTCAGTACTAAGTCTGGTGACATTCTGTAATTTTTATGCTTCACTAGAGAGAACATAATTCATCCATAATATTATTCCAAACCTAAATGAGAAATACATTCCAATAAACCAATTTAGTCATTCTAAATAGAGAAGGATATAGAATGCATATTTGTATCGCTTCACGGGGAGACAAAGGGAACAACTATGTTCCTCCCAACCATAGGACAGGGCAGCCGAATCACTTGCCCAATCCACCCCCTAGCCTGACGATGAATCCATGAGGGCTAACTCGGAAAACTCCTCCTCAACAATGTCTTTCAGTTTTAGCAGACTCCTTTTGCCTCACACTCAATCAGTAGTGTTCATAACAGAAAGAACAAAAAAAGTAGTTTTGTTTCCTTGCATACTAGGCAACGTCCTGCCTCCTCACATATGCTATTTAACAAAATGATCCTTTTGCCTAGGTCTTTCTTTCCCCCTTGGGAATTTTTGTATATTTCTAAATCCCTGATTTTCAGGGGCTACCAATGGCCAAATATCTAATTTTTCACTTGTAACAATCAACCTAGAGGTAGTTTCAGCATGTTCCCCACTCATGGAGTCATGGTTAGTTGATTTTAACATGGTTGTTCCATTTGTCCTCCTGCAATCAATATAAAAATATTATGTTTTCATACAAGTGTCATAGTCAAAATAGTTAGTTGGGTCAAATGCGATCTTTGCCCAATAGTCATAATAATCAATTACAATTATCAAATTTGAAATTTGGAATTGCTATAAATGGACAAAAAAAATCCAAATTCGAATTTACTGAAAATGGAATAATTTTCCAACAATTTTTTAAATTTCAAAAATACTTTATTTTTGGGGATGTCAAACTCTGGTTTCCATTTGGCAGGGATGGTGGCTAGATTCCAAGCAACACCAAAAGAGAGACATGTTCAACCTGTAAAAAGAATCTTTAGGTATTTGAAAGGAACCATAGACCTTGGTTTGTGGTACCCTATCAAGGATTCATTCACTTCAAAGCCTATTCAGATGCATATTGGGAGAGTAGTGTAGATCACAGGAAAAGTACAAGTCGAGGAGCATTATTTTTGGGAGAATCATTTGTAGCTTGGATAAGAAAGAAACAGTCCTCAATTTCATTGTCTAGCACTGAAGCTGATTATATTGCAATAGCAGAATGTTACACACAAGTGGAGTGGATGAAACAAACCTTACAATACATCAAAATAGTATTTGAAGAACCTACTACTATCCACTGTGATAATACAATCACGATAATGTTGGCAAATATTGAACAAGCAGCGAATGCATGTTGATGGTTGTTGTCATTGTTGTCATTGATGGGTTTGTATCAGACAGATTGCAACAAGATCACGGTTCAATCATAACCGTTGAATCCAAAATGAATCTGGACCACAGTTTACAGCCCTTGTCAGAGGGAGGATCTGAGCTGTCGGATCGGAAGCAGACACCCGTCAGCCATCAGATCTGTAGAAGCTGAGAGGGAGATAAGTGTGGAAGTGATCGGGTGCCACTGGGAGAAGATCGACAGAAGGATTCATCAGAGAATCGGGGATCGGGACTTTGAAATGTCCAATACACTTGACAACGAAAACCCCGAAATCACGATATGCGATTTCACGATTTGATCGCAGCCGTTAAAACAAGAATGAGATCTGGATCGTTGATTTCCTTCATCGAATAATTGGGGATCGGAGGATCGGGAATTCCGTAGGCACGTGCATGGTGACATCAAAAATGACAAAACCCCGATGGGAGGTCTGATCGAGGTCATGTGTTGATGGTCATATGGGCCAAGGCCTATAGCCAGCAGGGCTAGCACGTGGAAAGGGGCGCATCGACATCGGGGATCGGAACTTTGAAGTGACAAAGTCACTTGACATCAGGAGTGTCGATTTCGCGATATGCGAAATCGCGAGTGAATCTGGACCGTCAGATCCAGAATTGATCAGGACTGTTGATCACAACCCGTATCGGAGTATCAGGGATCAGGATTTTCAAATGCCAAAATCTCTTGACATCAAGAACTCCAAAATCGTGAAATGCGATTTTGTGATTCAATCACAGCCATTGAATCCAGAATGAATCTGAATCGTAGAATCTAGCCCTTGTCGGAGTTTCAAGAATCGAGACTTTGAAATGTCAAAATCAATTGACAAACAGAAATGCCGAAATCATGAAATGCGGTATTGTGATTCAATCGAAACCGTCGAATCAAGATCACACCTGGACCGTTGATCTTACTCCGTGTCAGAGTTTCGCGAATCGCGACTCCAAAAGGAAGAGAAACAAGTGCAAAAAGGATTCTGATCTCGCAATGAGTGAATTCCTAAAGTATTAGCAACCGTCAGATCTAAGTAGAATATGGATCATTGATCTGTTTTCTATATGGAATTTCAGGGATCGGGTTTTGGTATTGACAAGAATTATGAACATCAAGACTTCCGATTTCGTGATATGCGAAATCACAAAAGCGCCTTCCACATAAAACCTTGGTCACAGCCCTTGGTCATAGGAAGAGAAGGAGTCAAGAATAAAGTTCATTTTGGAGTTTCGGAAATTGCGATGTGAAAGTGTCGAGACCTGGGCAAAGAAATGTCGAAATGCCGAAACCCGATTTAGAGGGCAAGAATAATAAAGATTATCGAACGGTGCGGATAAGGTTTGAAAGTGATCGGAGGGCTGTTGTTCTTTCTCACACATTAATGCTTCAGTTATGAATCCGTTAAGAGAAATAGACTGATAATGACAAATCAGTTAGCGTTTCAGTTGCCAAGACAGATGTCCTTGTATTGCCTATTGGAAGGGGAAGTGGAATCGTCAAGGCAGGGTGTATAAAAGAAAATGAGAGAGACTAAATTGAGTTAGTTGTTATGAGGAGGAAATGAATGAGACAGTAAGGAAGAATACAGAAGAGGATGCGTGATAGGAAAGGATGCAGATGTTCAGAGTAAAATGAAACGCAGAACAGAATAGCAGAGGAAGGGAAAATGAAGAGTAGAATAGCAGAACAGCTCAAACTTACAGAACAGAGAAAGGAAGGTAAGAATTGATTTATCTGAGAAATTGTCTGTGTATTCATTATTTTTATAAATTAGGGAGGTTGGGAGGTGCTCGGGAGGATTGTTGTCCTCAGAAGTTCAAGTGGGTGCTTGAACACAAGAAGTTGTAGCTTCCATTTGGTTGCAGCCAGAGAAACAAGGGTGGCAGGGTGGTGCTAGGGAGAACAGGTGTTCTCTGTTATGCAGGTTGGAGCCTGTGTAACTGGAAGTTGGTTCTTCCATCCAGTTGGTGCTGGAACATTCAGGAAGTTGGTGCTTCCATCCAGTTGGTGCTGGAATACTCAGGGAGTTGGTGCTTCATTCTAGTGGGTGCTAGAGAAACCGGAGAGTTGGAGATCTCAAACAAGTTGCAACTTGTAAGACAGAGGTAGCAGCCTCACATTGAGTTGGTGCTCAATTGTAAATTATGTACAGAACTACAAAAGACTGCCTATCATTTCGAAGAAGAAGAGGTTTTCTCCCTTTATGGGTTTCCTCGTGAAAATTTGTCTCTATGTGTACTTCATGTGTGACTGATGGTATTTACTTGTACTGTTCATATGCTGTATATTGTTGATGACCACATGAAGAAAGATTAATAATGTTTTAATAGACTTAAAATTGTTTAAGCTTATATACAACTGATTC
>JZKD02S1740697.1:3101-14441 GCA_000966675.3 Picea glauca | reverse complement strand
ACAAAATAAAGCATAGTTAACGTTTGTCTTGTCTATGTGTTCTTATCCCAAATGTAGATTGTCCACATCTCTAACTGATCGTAGAGTAATATAATTATACGATAGGTCAGTTCTTCAAGTGTTTCTTTGTGCATGGATCTGTTATTATTGAGGATCTGCATATCTTTTCCCAAGGTAGCCATGAAGGCCTAAATCATGGTGTGGACTTTGGTAGGTTGTATGAGATGTTGTTTGATCGATTTGATCATCACCTTTGTGGCTGATTCAATTATTTCTCTCCTCAGACTTGTGCTTTGTTGTACTTCCTCTATAATTTGTTCCATCGCAAGAGTCTTCCCGAGCTCTTCTAGTGAGGGGAGATGAATTTTTTGTATCAAAATTGCACCATGTTGTGTAGTTGTGAACAGATCACCAGTGAGTTGGCCGTCTCTTCGTCTGCTCTTTGTCCAACTTGTTGATAGTTGTTGAGCAAAGCATAGTCCACTTTACTTTCTATACTTGGAGGGCAAGGTAGCTCGATTGGTGAATTTGGGTTCTCAGCAATCCATATCTCAATATCACCTATACCTTCCTATATAGTAATGAAATGGGTGTTATTGGCATGCACTTGACTATGTCGTTCCATGATAGTGGTTGTTGTCTGTTGAAAATGGTGCAAGTGTGCGCATATGTCTACGATGGCTTCCTCTCTCTATTTCTAACCTGAATTTCTCTGCATTGGTCTTGAAATATTTCATGTTGTCCTCATCTATATTTACCTGCTTGAGCTACTCTTCCATCTCTCTTATTATAGCATCCTTTTCTAGATTCTGGCAGTATAATTTCTTGACATTATTCTACATCGTTGTAGTGAAAGTAGTGCCAACAGAAGTTATGGAGATTAAATCCTCACTAACGTTCTCAATGATTGATCCGGATTTATGCAGGAACATAATGTAAGAAGCAAATAACAGAGTGTGCACAATAGTATTGCAGAGAACACAGTGATACAGTAAACACACACTTCTATTAATTAATGAAATAGAGAAACTGTAAAACTGTTGAACAATACATAGCTATAATGGTGGTAGCATATCCCTGATAAGAGATGTGGCGTCTACGCTCATCCGTGACCAAGATCCTTACAAAAAGAGGCCGAAGGGCCTTATTTATCAAAAGCAGGAAGGTAGAAACCAAAAACCTAACCCTAGAAGATGAAACACCAAAAGTCAAGTAGGCCCTGTTTGGGTAAGTTAGTCCATCAACTTCCCGGAGTCATAACTATTGCATACAATCTCCATTTAGGGCACACGATAACTCGTTGGAAAGATCTATCTGAGGCATACAACGCTCGAGACAAAATAGCATCATAGATGCTATTTTGCGAGAGAAAAATACCCAAAAAAACATCGTTTAGGGCCTCAAAATGGCCCTGGAAGTTAAGGACCTAAAAACACTGCTAAAAATAGTAAACTACCAGAAATGCCAAAAAAATGTTTTGAGACAGATGGAAAGGTGGGCGGCCACTGATACCCATATGGATCATTCCTCCCCCCTTAAGAAGCAATGGTCCCCATTGCGTCAAGTGTCTGGATAAGATGGGGGAATTTCAGTTGAATTTGGCTCTGGGTGAGCCACTTGCCCTGATGCAGGAACTGCCCAGCCTTCACGACTTGATAGAGCTGGACACGTTGTTGGCGAGTGCCCTTGACCTGTGAATCCATGATCCGATCAACTGTTGCCTTCTCCAAACAGTCAAGGTTGAGTTCTGTTGGTGCCAACTACTCGGCCACTTCTGAGGTGTCCAACAATGGTGGAAAATAGGGGCGAAGGAGCTCAACATTGAATATAGGGTGCAAGCCAAGAAATGGAGGGATGCTTAATTCAAAAGCATTATCCTCGATAGCCTTGGTGATAGTATATGGCCCATAACTAAGTGGGCGTAGCTTGCGATGAGGTCATGTGAGTCTTTCTTTCTGCAAATGCAACCAAACCTTATCACCCACTTGGTATGTGTGTGGCACCCGATGCTGGTCATGATGCTGCTTGTACTTGGAATTGGCTTTTTTCAGAATGTCATGGACTTGTTGGAAAATGTGTTGGATCTGGTCCACAAATTTGGTGGCTTTCTCAACCTCAGTCTGAGCCAGACAAGATGTTGCCTGTGTGGAGGCAATGGGCAGAGCTACATCGATGGGGGCCAATGGTTGAAACCCCATGCATGCTTGAAAAGGGATATGACATGTAGAGCTGTGAAGGGATCTGTTGTAGCTATGTTGAACATATGGCAGGTTCTTGTCCCATGTGCGGGGGTGTTTAGAATTATACATCCGTAGGATATGCACAATCATGTGATTCACTACTTCTGTCTGCCCATCAGTTTGGGGATGGAAGGTTGTTGACTGTGTGAGCTTGGTATACATAAGTGACTAGAGGTTGGACCAAAATGTGTTGAGGAACCTGTTGTTGTGATCCGAAATGATAGTCTGGGGTAGCCCGAAATGTACCCAGATGCGTTCAAAGAAGATCTTAGCAGTGGCTTCGGCAGA
This sequence comes from Picea glauca, assembly GCA_000966675.3. Classification (NCBI taxonomy): domain Eukaryota; kingdom Viridiplantae; phylum Streptophyta; class Pinopsida; order Pinales; family Pinaceae; genus Picea; species Picea glauca. The sequence continues at coordinate 11,913 of JZKD02S1740697.1, read as the reverse complement.
GATACTTTTCTTGCAGGCAGACAGAATGGCCAATTTAGAGAAGCGATCCACGACCACAAACACACAGTCATTCCCATGCTTGGTTGGAGGCAGTCCTGACATGTAAGCCATGGAGATAGATTCTCAAGGCCCATTAGGAACAGGAAGAGGGGTATACAACCCTTGCTTCTTAATGGATGGTTTGGCGATGGCACAGGCAGTGCAGGATCTGATATACTTTCTGACATCTTGTTGGAGCTTTGGCCAATAAAAATACTTCTGCAACACTGCTATTGTCTTTTTGGTGCCAAAGTTCCCTGCGACCCGACTGTAATGCACTTCCCAAAGCATCTTCGTGCACTTTCTTGAAGGAACACAGAGGTGGCCTAGGTGGCATAATAGTCCATTCTGGATATGAAAATCAATCACTGGAGTGTCTGCACAAACTGCTCGATAGGTGGCCGAAAAGTCAGGATCACTGTCATATAAGTGAGACCACCCAGAGGTTTAATGGACACAAGAGTTAAGAACTATGGTGAGTGAGGCCATAGGCGGTCGACTGAGGCAATCAACGACATGGTTGGTGCTGCCCTTCTTATATTTTATGTTAACGTGAAATTGCTGCAGGTATGCAGACCACTTTTGGTGGCTGTCATTTTGCAATTTCCCTTGTGTTTGCACAAACTGCAAGGCCTTGTGGTCAGTGTGAATAACCGTCTCTTTGCCTAAGATGTAATGCTTCCATTGTCAACAAGCTTGGAAAATGGAGTACATTTCCTTGTCATAGGTGGGGTACTTTCGAACTGTATCTAAAAGTGTCTCACTGTGATATGCCACTAGATGGCCATGCTGAGTGAGGACTGCGCCAATAGCATAATCTGAAGTATCTGTCTCAATATCAAAAGGTTGTTGCAGATCCAGGAGAGTAAGGATGGGTGTTGAACATAAGTGTTGCTTGAGTTCCTCAAATGCTTGTTGCTGAGTAGGGGTCCAAAAGAATTTGGCTTTAGCTCCACCTTTGGTCACGTTGCTAAGGTCCCAAGCAATGTTAGAGAACCCCAACATGAACCTGCGATAAAAGTTGGCCAACCCTAGTAAGCTGCAGAGCTCTGTAATGGTCCTTGGGGTCGGTCAGTCACGAATGACTTGGATCTTGGCCAGATCCACATGCACACCTTGTTCATTCACAATGTATCCCAAATACTGAATTTCCTTCATCCCGAATGAGCATTTTTCGATATTAGCATATAACTTGTGATGTCGCAGGGTGCGAAGGACTTCCTCAATATGTTGTAAGTGGTCTTCCCACGTTCTGCTGAAAATGAGGATATCATCGAGATAGATGACCACAAAAGAATTGGTGAATGGTCGTAGTATATCATCCATCATCCTCATGAAGGTTGTCAGAGCGTTAGTTAAGCTGAAAGGCATGACCAACCACTCGAAAAGGCCTTCCCGAGACTTGAAGGCAGTCTTCCAGACATCAGTTGCCTCAATTGGGACCTGGTGATAACCAGACTTCAGATCAATCTTGTTGAAATACTTGGCGCCCTTTATTTGATCAAGGAGATCATCGATTCGGGGGATAGGATACCGATTCCGGACTATGATTTTGTTTAAAGCTCTGTAATCAATACAGAGTCGCCAAGTCCCGTCCTTTTTCTGTACTAGCACAATCGGGCTCTCGTAAGGTGAGGAGCTTGGTCGAATATGCCACTTTTGGAGTAATTCCTTGATCTGGTGCTTGATCTCTTCGTTTTCCATGAGGGAACGTCTATAAACTGGCCCGTTCGACACAGGTGCCCCGGGTATCAAGTCAATGGAATGCTTGACTTGACAATGGAGCGACACTCCAGTAGGGGAAGTGAAGATGTCCTGGTATGATTCCATGATCTTGTCTACTTGTCTGTGTTGTGCAGAGTGACCCTATGTAGAGGCAGTAGATGTGGCCATAGTCTTTCGTTTCCTTTCTGGCTGAATCATCAGGAGGATGAATTTTCCGGTCTGGGAAATCACCTTCTTGCACTGCTTAGCTGTGATGAGAGAGACTGCGGTAGTGGGAACTACCTCTGGTATCCGGTAGCGTTGTTTTCTCAAATTAACAATGACACTACGAGGCCTGGATTCATACACAACATGGTGTTTCCACATATATGGTTGACCTAAAAGAACATCAGAAACTTCAAGTGGAGCAACATCACACATTACCTCTTCTTTGAAGGGTTTGATGTCGTACGATAGGCGACACTGCTAGCTAACGTGGATGTCTCGCCCTGGAGTGAGCCACCCAATGTTGTATGGTTGTGGATGTGGCAATGTTGGCAGGTTCAACCGCTTGACGACCTCTACTAAAATCAGGTTCTTCTGGCTTCCACTGTCAATAATGAAATGTAATGGCTTCCCTTGTACCCACATCTGCGAGTGGAAGAGGCGCTCCCCTTCTTCTGTCTCCTCTGGATCATCGGGTTGGATCTTTGTGGTGGCAATGGTGATGTTGGGTTCTGCTTCAATGATCTTCCTTCCATGATCTGTCTCTGATTCCGATTCAGATCCTGGATTTGACTTGGGCATTTTCATCTCGGTAAGTAGTGATTATTTCGCATGACACTCATTAGTGTAGTGCGTGGGACTCTTATGGAGCTGACACCATTTTCCAGTGTCTTTCTTTGTCTTCCAGTTACCTTTCTTCGCCTATGGCTTAGGCTGGTTGTCCGAGGGTTGGATATCTTTGCTATGTACTTTGTTCTGCAAACTAGGGTTTCCCTTACCCTGCTTATGGTTTGTCGAACCGAACTCCCGCTTATTCTTTTGCTTAAATTTTTGCTCGATTTTCATAGCATACCGATAGGTGGCACCCAATGAAAAGATGTCCAGGAATTCCATCTCGATACGGATGTACCGATGCAGGCCGCTGTAATATTTCAGAACTAGGTGCTGCTCGAAGTCTTTGATGCCGAGCTTCGTGCGCAGGGTATGGAAGTTGTTCGTGTACTCTGTCACTTCTTGGTCCCTTTCTTGTCATAGAGTTGCCCATTTTGTGTACTGGTCGTCATAATTCCCCACAGGGAAGTATTGCTCCTTGAGGGCATCAACGAAGGATGCCCATGTGGGTTCTATCCCAAACAACGTGGGTTCATTACCCTATTTTTCCTCTTTTTGTTCACAGAGGGTTTCCCACCAATCCTTGACATGGGGGACCACCTTAAGAAGTGCAAATGTAATATTTTCTCTGTTGGAAAAGTTATGGACCAAGAAGTAACCCTCGAGTTGATTCAACCATTTTTCCAGATCATCTGCATCTATTTGTCCTTCAAATAAGGGAATATCAAAATTAACTTGTACCTTGAAAGGGGTCGGTCCTCCAAACTGATTGTTGGTCGAGGTTCCTTCCGTGGCGGTCAGCAACCATCGAAGATTTTTTGCAAAATTGTCCATCATCTCGTTCCGCTGTCACGCGAGAGCCTCCTTGAGCAACATCTTGAGAGGATCTCCTGCTCCATCATCTTGTTTTTCCTCTGCCATGGGCGGTTGTTTGTGCCGGAGAGGGGTTTCTCTCTCGAGATGAACTAATTCGAGACCCAACTCCTTATATGTCGACCTCGTCGGTGACATGCATGAAAAAATGACAAAAGAGCAGTCTGCTCTGATACCACTGATCCGGATTTATGCAGGAACAGAATGTAAGAAGAAAATAACAGAGTGTGCACAATAGTATTGCAGAGAACACAATGATACAGTAAACACACACTTCTATTAATTAATGAAATAGAGAAACTGTAAAATTGTTGAACAATACATAGCTAGAATGGTGGTAGCATATCCCTGATAAGAGATGTGGTGGCTACGCTCATCCGTGACCAAGCTCCTTACAAAAGGAGGCCGAAGGGCCTTATTTATCAAAAGTAGGAAGGTAGAAACCAAAAACCTAACCCTAGAAGATGAAATGCCACAAGTCAAGTGGGCCCTATTTGGGTAAGTTAGTCCATCAACTTCCCAGAGTCATAACTATTGCATACGATCTTCGTTTAGGGTGCACGATAGCTCGTTGGAAAGATCTATCCGAGGCCTACAATGCTCAAGACAAAATAGCATCGTAGATGCTATTTTGTGAGAGCAACATACCCAAAAAAACATCGTTTAGGGCCTTAAAATGGCCCTGGAAGTTCAGGACCCGAAAAAACTGCTAAAAATAGTAAATTACCAGAAATGCCAGAAAACTGTTTTGAGCCAGATGGAAAGGTGGGCGGCCACTGATACCCATCTGGATCATTGATCACGGTGTGTGTGAGGAATGATATTGGATTGCCTCGTGTGACTGACACTTTCCTTATTTTCTCATGTATGGTCCTATGCGTGGCCTTATCATATTTGAACTTCTTAAAATTGGGCACCTTGATGGGTTTGAATAGGGTACGAAGCCCTAGATTTAGCTTTCTAAATTGGGTGTGATTACTGGTAGCTCTTATTGATATATTTGGGATAGCAGTTTCCATTGGAGATGCATTGTTGTCATGAGCTTCTTCATATTTCTTATGTTGTTCCTCCTCAATTGCATTTTCTACAACCTCATTTGTTTCTTTCTATGTTTCTTCTACTGTTGCTACCGCTTCTCTCATAGATCTTTCAGTTGTTTCTTTTTATTCGGATTCCTTCTCAATAGTTTCCTTTTCCTCTGCTTATTTTTTATCTACTGTCGCATTGGCTTTTGCATTAGCTTTATCTTCCTTCATTTTCCTTTTCTTTTCTGCAATATCCTCTTTCTTCTTTTGGCTCTTTTCTTTCTTCCTCATTTTATTTTTTGTCACTGGTACCTCTTCTTCTCTCATTGATCCGGACTAAGGAAATGTAATTGTACAAGATGCTTTAGTTGTTTCCTCTTCTTCTTCCTTCTTCCTAGCTACGAAGTGTATTCCCATGGGATGCCAAGTTTTTTTTTTTTTTTTCAATGTTGGGGAATCGACAACTCATAGTTCTCGTAATCGCGTGACACGTGGTCGATACCCGTCCTCCACCCATATACCCCCAAGTGCACCACACATCCCAAAAGCATGGAACACAGATAAAGAAGGGTGAGAATCGAACTTGAGACCTCCTTCACACAATTCCTTCCATTTACACGGCACATGCCAATCGGTCCACACCCCTGCGGATGGGATGCCAAGCTTATTAAAGTGTTCTTTGATGAATTTATTTGGGTCATGCGTTATTAATCTCTCCTCTCCAAAGTGATATGAAAGTAACACGTCTACCCCATCTTGGGCTTGCTTGGTGTTTGTGAATCAGTACGAGTCAATCCACAATGGGAGAGGGGAACATATTTCTTTCTTGTATCAGTAGATCATTGACCCAACTCTATTTATCATTGTTTGATAAGCCACTTATTGGAGTACCAACTTGTTTGGGACAAATCAAGGAAGAGATGTGGGGATTTGGTGCCTTCGTATATTTTGAGGTATGTGCCATGCTCCATCAAGTACCAGTCCCATATTCTTTTGATCACTGCAAGCACCTTATCTGTCATACATGGGGATGCTACACAAAATATGACTTTGTATAATGGTGCGAACAAGTGTTCATGTATTTTGTGGTACTTTGTTGTATACTTGTGCTCCCAGAGAACCTTGTAGTAAATATGGATTGACAGGTCTATTGATTGTGAGGCCCAACCCATCTTCGGGTACTAATGTGCCACACGCATGATGTTCAATAGGAATGATGACATATGAAAATATGGGAATGTTTTGGGCATGGGTTCCTTCACTGTAGTGATAGACTATGTTAGAGTAGTTGATATGAGATCATCGCAATAGAATGTATACCCTTAATCCACACAATAATATATTAGTGGCATCAAGGATAGTGAAAAAGTGGAGGCATTTATCTCTCTGTATAGTATGCACAACATAGCCACCAAGTATTGATATGGAGACCTCAGTACTTGGTGGGAGACCTGTCCGAAGGCCTATGCTTAAAGGATTTTTTTGTCTTGTACTAGAGCTTAAACATATATTTTTCCTTGAGTTTGAAATTGCCAATAAGTTCTTCATCCAATGTCCTGGTCGCCTTCTCCAAGTGGTATATTTTTTCTAGGCCAATTGGTTGGAAATATTCTATGGGTTCTCCCCTAGCGTTTAGGATATATTTGCTTCCCTAATCTACATGCTTGATAATCCAAGAGATTGCATCCACACAACGGAGTATTGTGACACAAGAAACCACCTTGTGTCATCCTGATTTGTGGATATTCTTTAAAATCTTCAATTCTTCATGATCATCAGCTTCAATCATAAAAGTTTTTATTTTGAACATTTGGTAGACTTTACCCCACTTAAGCGAGTCTCCTCCATTTTCGAGGAGTCCTGATGTGTCATCATAAGCTTCTCCTACAATGTCATGTTTATCTTCATGCTATATACCACTCTCGGAGGCCTATGTGGCTTATGCTTTTCTCATTACCTTCTTCCGTAGAGACATCTCTAAACCTACAACATATAGTCGAAATTGTCTCAAAAGTAAGACTGGGTTAGTAAGAATAGGTGAAAAAGATAAGTCTGATCAAATCATATGCATGAAGACAAATATTCTTATGTAACTCATGTGCCAAATACTGGAAGAATCATTGGAACTGATTTTCATGTGAAGTATGTCCGTGGGTAACTGTACATTTCGTAGAAGTTCGTGTAAAATCCTCCGGTTTAAACCGGGGGCAATCATGTTAACTCCTCTGGTCAAAACCAGAGGAGTTCATCCCAAGTCTTCTGAATGGACCAGAAACAATGATATTAAGTGCTCTGATAACACTAGAGGTGATTTTACAAAGTCCCTCGGTAGCTACCAGAGACGATCTTCTAAAGGGCCTCAGTTGAAAATGGTGAAGATTATGCAAAGTGCTCTGCATATACCGATGGAAAACTTGTTAAGTACTTAAGGGAGACAGGCGTTGATTATATTAACTCCTCTGGTGAATACCGGAGGAGATCTCATCAAGTCCTCTGGATGGACCGGAAACAAACTTGTTAACTTCTTTGGTTATAAAGAAACTTTGACAATTGATTAAGTCAGGGAAATGGGTTCTCATTTGAGTTTAGGGCTTTGAATAACGAAGGCCCGAGAGACTAGGGTTAGGGTTAAATTCCCACTGGGATTGGCATATAGCTCTTGGTGAATACGATGCGAAAGGAAAATGGTTAGGGCCCAAGCTGCTCTAGAATTTTGTGCTTCGGTGACTTGGCCGATATGAAAATGGAGATCACGGGTGACCTTTTGAGGTGTATTATTAGGGCTCGATCAACAGGCCTAAAGGTTCATCCAACGGAACAATACCTGGACTAGGGTTTGAGAAACCACTTGTGCTCTGATCTAAACTTGGGAAGAAACATTGTTAAGGGTGCCAAATGATGAAAAAAGAGTTGGATATGAGGGCACCCTACTCTCACATTTCCCAGAGACTATAGACCTAGGGAAAAGTAGAGGTAGGAGATAAATTTTCTCTCGTATCAATTATGGGTGAGGATTAGCTAGTGGTGTGTAGGAAAAAACTTATGGGGAGAGGATCATGGACAACAGAAGTTTCATAACCAAGAGTTGACGATATTAGAGGCCAATAGACAAAGTCTAGGATTCCAAGTGATGAGCGAAAACCCTAACCCTGTATTTTAAACAATTTTATAAATAAAATTTCCAAGAAGAACGTGTTTAGGGCTTACCTGGATAAGGAGTGTCACGCAGACGCCTAGGGTGGGTTTAGGATGAGAACACTAGGTTTCGCTATAGCTCGTGGATGGGATGACTCAGCACTATCTCTTGGCTCTCGGTGATGGTGGAAAATGATAATGAGAATGGACTCAAAATGTTATGCTTTTTAGGCACAGATGCATGGTTTGATGTTACCAAAGTGTTGTTGATGTCTTGACCAGAAGAAATGTTAGGAATTCCTCCCGTCATATCGAATACATTTGCTAGAAGTACTCCAGTATGGACCGGAGAGGATAACATAAAGTGCTCAAGTTGAGTGCTTAACAGGTTGGAGGAGTTAAGGTGAAAAACTTCGATGCTACTGGAAGCAAAGACGAGATTTCCTTCGGTTAAACCAGAGGAATTTCTACTAACATGTCGGGTAAGTGTAATAGGCACTTGGAGAATTTTCAGAGAACTTCCTTGATTTGACCGAAGGTGTTTGTAAGAACTCCTCCAGTCAAACTGGAGGAGTTAGAATTAAGTTTGGAAGTTTGTTGACTTAGTGTTTCCGAAGGATTTCAGGGAAATCTTTTTGGTGAAGACCAAAGCATTTAAAGAAAGAAAGAAAGAAAGAAAGAAAGTATTTTTAACGTCCACGAGGCTAAAAATATCCTATGGAACAGATTGTTTTTCCATCTGACTTTTGTATTCGGCCCTTTTCCTGTGAAGTTTTACAATAATCGCTCCCAGCTTCTCAACAAACTCTTTGCTGAATAGATTATCCCAAGAATTAGCTACCAGAATACCTGCATAATTTTCCCTGCTGTCTTTAAGGGCCTCACATTCTAAAACGAAATGTTTTTCTGTTTCCACTTTTCCGGACGAGCACAAAATACATACTCTTTCTTCCCACCTTTCTTTTGGCCTTTTCCAGTGCCCTGTTTCACAATGGATTTGATGAGAATTAGTCCTTAATTGAGCAATAAGAATTTTATATCTCCAAGAAATATTGGCCCCTATGTACGCCTTTTCCTGATGGTAATGAGTGGGGTTAAACTCTTCAATGTAGTACTTCTTCTTTCTCCCTAGCTCTTTCTCCCAAGTACGTTTGTGGAACTTATCCATAACAAAAATTTTTATCTCTTTACTCTTTGTA
>JZKD02S1740696.1:535863-552781 GCA_000966675.3 Picea glauca | reverse complement strand
TTTCATTTTAGAATGTGAGGCCCTAAAAGACAGCAGGGAAAATTATGCAGGTATTCTGGAAACTAATTCTTGGGATAATCTATTTAGCAAAGAGTTTGTTGAGAAGTTGGGAGCGATTATTGTAAAACTTCACAGGAAAAGGGCCAAATACAAAAGCCAGATGGAAAAACAATATGTCCCATAGGCTATTTTTAGCCTCGTGGACGTTAAAAAATACTTTTTTTTATTTCTTTAAATGATAATTATAAAAAATTGATATGGATATAGAGTGGGTAGACTCTTTTTGTCAATATTAAACATTATAGTGATTTTATTTTTTAAAAAATATAAGGGTATGTGCAAGTTAATGATGGTCTCTCATGACACGTTAGTGGCAATGCAAACCTGGAAAAACAACAATCTATTAATTTGGAGGGATTATTCAAAGTAGTTTTACAATGAATTTGAATATGGTGTAAGAATATGAAATGTAAGAAATTTAATTAGCTTTCTGAATATACAACTTTTAATCATAGACATTGTGAATAACTATGTGAAATATGATTTTTTCTAACAGTGGTATCTTATTTTTCCAACATAATATAAGGTATATGTTTTTATTCGTGCAGGTTTTGAGTACCTTAATAATGGAATTTCATTCCAAAAACTTGTACACTTGTAGAGAACCTATTTTTGTTGTGCGTGTATTTTTTGGAAATTTTTAATATTAATTTTATATATTTTTTAAATGATCAAAGTCAACATATGCCTGAAATTACAACGTCTTTTGTTTGTGTAGGCTAAGAGGGTCTTAACATGATCAATTTTTTTTTTTTTAAGATCCTGTTGAGGGGTCTGAGATCCCTTTAAATCAACAATAGGAACCAAACCCACCTTAGAGGCCCAATTAGACTCTGCAGCATTTGATGGTGGAATGGTTCTCCAGATCTTTCGATATAGCTAATTTATCGATGGGCTTTACTTAGTGATTGACAAGATATCTTTCTGTGAAAGTTCCTCCTTCAGATTAAACATTCTCTTTTTGTCTTTTCTTTTATTTGATGAATCTAATAAAATGAGAAGTGCTGGTATAAACCAACTGATAGAAGGGATTATTAACTACTGAAGAAGGCTAAGCCTGGGATAATCCTCGTGCTCAAACATGCAAGCAAATATATTCACACCTATTAGAAGTCTAGTAATAATACATTAACTTACTAGTATTTCAACAGTGATTGAGATACAATTATTGAAATAAAATACACATGCAATAAGATAAGTGCAAGAAAAATAGTTTCCTTAGCTCTACCATCAATCACACATTAACACAACGGTTTTATTTTCATCATTAAGAACAAAAGAACTGTTAAAATATTGAAACATATAGCTTATCAATAGATTCAGAAAATATTACTCGTTACAACATCAATTACTGAATAAAAGTTGGAAGTAGTTCCTCAATCCAATCACATAACACCTTTGAAAAAAACCGAAAAATTGTCTCTGGTTCTAAATAGAACTTCTCAATTAAGGTTGTTCATAAATAGTTCTTTACAAGTCTCAAAAATATGGTCCCATTTCCAAAACCATTGACCTTTTATAAAAGGTCAATCCCCCTATTTATAAAGAATCACTAACTAAATATAGCTGCTACAAGTTTTTGTTAAGTAAAAAAAATATTGCCACATGGCGCTTGATCTCTTTGTTCTTTGGAAATCATATCATGGTTCTACTAGAGTGAATGAATATTCTCATATTCATACCACTTGACGAATATATCCTCACATATGTTAGCATACGAGAATCTATGCTGATCCATTAGAGCTGCAAGATTTTCCTTCACTTATACTTCCCGTTCTCTATATTTGGCGACTGTGGCACTTAACTGCTGCAGAAATGCCCGAGCCTTGATCGGATGTTCCATCAACTTCTATATTTGACTCAGTTTCATTCTTGCCACTTGTATGATCTCCACTCCCCATGCTGAGTCCTGTTCTACATGTCATTTGACTATGTCATGCAATTCGACAAATTCTTTGGGCAAGCTGAACTCTGGGAGGCCAATGTCTCTCATCTCCCGATTGATATTTTCCCAGCTTCTTTTGCACTCAACCCATCTCTTTTGTATTTCTCACTGTATCAAGGGGAAGAAATGTGAATATAAATTAAATTTAAATGGGAGCTCAAAATAACTACGAAGAGTGAAAACATGAGGGGAAGTGGCCCTGATGGAAACTGAACTTTCAACAATGTCACAACATCATCTTGAACACAATTTCATCCTATTTCAACCATCAAATCCTCCTTTCCTTTTAATATCTAACTGACAGAGGAAATTTAAGACTTCATATATAATAAGGGGGAGAATAAGTGATTTCTGAAAGTGATGAATGAATTTGGGAATAAGGGAATGACTACGGAAAGTGAAAACATGGGTGGAATTGGAATAGTATATAAATAATTTGTACAACTGATAGATTTATTTTAAAATCAGAGTCATTTATTACTCAAAATCCAAATGATTTCATTTTAATCATAAATATGATTTCCTCTCAAATATTTCCAATAAAAAAATGTATTAGACAGACCAAGCACAAAAATAAATGTGAGTTCTTCCATCTCAACATGTCGCCAATCAATGAAATGACCTAGAATCAATAACCAATAAGCCTCTTGATCTTATAACTATCAATGCTAATATCATAATCATTTCTTTTTTGTGCAACTTGGGTCCAAGTATATTGGGAAATTAAAATCTAAAGAGAACAAATTTATGCATATATCCTTTTTGAACCCAAAATTATCATTATAGTCCTGTAACTCCTGTGAACAACTTCTATATAAAAAAAATATGCAAGTGTAACCCAAAACACACACACACACACACACATTTAAAACAACTTTGTGTGTCATATATGCCTTCAACAACAACCATCCTTATGTCGAGAGAGCCAATTAAAAATACAACTTCCGTGCAAATACATCATTCATATGTAGCTTGTAAAATACAAACATATTGAATATAACGAACAATCCATATGTTGTCTAAAATTACTCATTTTCCTTCCATGCTAACCCTGACAAGCAATCGAACTGGAAATCACTCATATAAATATTTTATCATGAAAGTCAATTGCAAATAATGTTAGGGTTATAGAGCCTAAAATTATCAAAGATTTGAATAATTCCCCAATATGAATAAGTGCAGAGACTAGGGTTACCAATGAAGAGTGACTCGACCCCTTTTATATATGGGTTTGAAATCGAACTGTGCAAATATTTTTATTTTGCACAAAAATAACCTTGGCTGGAGACCAAAACTTTAGAAGGAAAAATGTGATAACGAAATTGAACAGAAGTTCGAAATGGCCCATAGATTCAAACATAAGGTAAAATAATGCAGTATTATTACATATACATATGACTGACAGGGTGGCGAGGTGAATCACGAGTGAGAGATAATAACTCGTTATGGAATAGCCTGAGACCGAGTAAAATGAACAAAGACAAAACCAAATATTTTCAAAGGAAAAACCTTAGCAACCATCATGATCCATTAAACCTTTATCTCATTTGAGGAAAATGAAACAAGAAGATAAACAATGAAACTACATTGATGTTATCATTTCCTGAAGGGAAAGGAGGTTACAGGGCCAAACCAAAGGCAAGAAACAATACCATTCATCGTCACACAAAGCTATGGCTAAATTATAACTGTAAATTTAAAATGTGTTTGATGAGAACAACTACTGGAAGAATACCTCTACCATTTTCTTGAATCTTTCTCGTAAATCCAGAGGAGTTTCAGTGTCTCAACAAAACGAGTTTTAGGGTTGAACAATAGTCCTTGCAGAGCTCGATTCACAGACCAAAAAAATGAAAATAACGAATGCAGAAGGTGGTAAACCCAATGAAAAATATGCGTACATGCATTCAATGCATGACGCTCACATTGCCTTAGTATTTAGTTACCTTTTCCACATCGCATTTACATTAACACTCACAACCAATTGCAGAGTAACATGTCATGCCAAATATGCTAGATTTCACATGCTTCACATTCTACATCACCATCTCTTTTAATTACCTTGAAATAACAACCAAGTCTCCACTTAAATAAACCCACATTCATGCCCAAAACTATGTAACAATGGCATATAATCAACAACAAATCTACTCAAAAGAACGAGCAAGACTAATAGACCATACAAAATATTTTCAATATATATCATATGCATTGTGCGAACAATAGATTCGACCTTATCATATTACCTTCAAATATATGTGCAAGGCCCAAAACTAACATACCATATAAGAATGTGTTGAAATGTTTGAATAGGTTTCACATTGGGTTGTTGTGAAAACAACTTTTTCAATGTAGATCCTTGTAGTTTTTGCTTTTCCATTTTTCATATGATAGTCTCAACATATACCAACGTTTAAATAGTGAAACAAAACAATGATCTTTGCATAAAAATATGTCCCATGGAGGGAAATATAAGACAAAACCTCCTTTAAACCATCCAAACTAGGGAGCCCCACCTATAGTTAATACTTATAATTTATAAGACAAAACCTCTTTTAAACCATCTTTTAAACCATCCAAACTAGGGAGCCTCACCTATAGTTAATACTTATAATTTATAAGACAAAACCTCTTTTAAAACATTCAAACTAGGGATCCCCACCTATAGTTAATACTTATAATTTGTATATAAAATAATAGGAAAAAAAGTTTATTAATTCCTTGCAACCATTTGCAAGCAGGTTGCTAGTTGACGATTTTAGAGTCAAGGACCATCTTTTAGGAACAACTTCAGGTCTTTGAATGGCGCAATAACCATAGATGTTGTTATTTAAAGTGTTGTTATCCTTGCAAGCCTAAAGTAACATAATTTTATTTTCATGGTTTCGTAATGAAACTGAATATTGCTTAGCCACCCGAGTCCCTTCACCATGACAATGATTCGAGTCACTTCATGATGAAATTCTAGTTTGTGCAAATCTGTTGAGAATATTTTACGTCCCTAGGATTGATATTCTTGATAGAAACAATATCATTATTGGAAGTTTCCTGAGCCATGCACACAGATCCAAATCCATCAGATCCTAAAAGTTCAATAACCTCATACTTGTCGTCTAGTTCGAACAATATCACTTGCGTGGGTATAGCTTATCCAGGATATTCCTGGTGCACCAAAAATTTCATCTTTCTTGGAAATAAATTTGTGATTTCATTATGGAGGTTGCTTTTGTTAGGGAAATATACTATGGAGGCTGTGAATGCTAAATTGGAGAGGAAAGGGTTATTGGGGTTGCATGGAGGAAATGGTATTACCATTGAGACTCGATCCTTGGACCTCATTATCCTTCTGGGAATCCATTTATGGGAGGGGCACATAAAATAAGAAACCATAGGAAAGTGCCTATATGCACTAGCTAAGACTCTTACATATACAACTTGTGTTGAATGCTAGGCACTAAATGAGTGAGGCCGACGTAATGGGGGGAAAGAAATGATAGAAGGTTCAATATGTGAAGCATTGTTTTGCACAACCTTTAGCTTTTGTGATATAAATGATATCTTGTTCAAGTTCAATGAAATTTTAGCTATTTCTATGCAAGAGAACTCTATGTATGCTGAAAGACCCTTTCAGTTGAACAGTTGCAACATGAATTAGCATAATAAATTTGACCACTTCTCTAAAAAAAACTGAAATGATTAGCATAATCAATTAACAAAGTGAACATTATAAAACATCATCCTTGAATCTGCATCTTTAGGTAAGACTGAAGTGTCAACACCAAAGACTAAAGATGTACCCTTCCTGACATTGTTGGGATAATCCATATTTGATATATCATTTGGATCAGTTGCAGGAACAATCTGATTACTCTCTACTTGAAGTTGCATGTCAAAGTTCTCAAGAAAAGTTCCATTTATATCCATTTCCTTGTGATCATAAAATATCTTTGTATCTGTATTATAGGTTCTTGTTTCCCTATCCACTACATCCCTAACTAACTGGAAATGAGGTGACTTCCAGGTATTCACATTCATGGATATTTTCACAATTTTCCTGGAAGAACTCGTGGCTTCATATAATGAGTCTTTTTGCATTTTTATTTCCCTTGTCACTTCATCAGAGTTTCATGCAAGATGATACTTTACAGTCGATGATTCCTCATGAGGATTTTTTGGCTCTTGATATTGTATAGTTTTCCTCTCCGTTGATGCAAAAAAATACACAACAAGGATCCTACCTGCAAAGGATTGAAATGCACTATATTAATTCTATTATTATATTATATAACTAAAGGTGGGACCCCTTAAAGAGAAAATATACTAAGTTGATTTCACAGCTTGCAAAAAAATGACATGATTACAGCGTGGTACTCTATTCTATCACACATGCATGAATGGTTTCTTAGGCATCGATTTACAATTACAAAGTTTTAAATCTTGTTGTCATAATGATCTAGGTGGATATTGGTGGCCACCCACCTATTCCAACTGCCTCACATACAAATGCCATCTTGGAAGTTTGAGTTTTCATCTTGGCAGTTTTTTTCTAGCTTTTCTAGTCCTAAACTTTTGGGGCCATTTTGAAGCCCTAAACAATGTTTTTTGGGCCCGCCATAGTAACACTATAGCTAGAGTTACAGTGTGAAGACATAATGTGTAGTCCTCGGATAGACCTTTCCAATGGGTTATCATGCGCCTAAAACATAGATCGTATGCAAAAGTTATGACCACGAGAAGTTGATGTACGAACTTACCCCAACGAGGCCCACATGACTTTTGGTGCTTCATATCCTAGGATTAGGTTTTTGGATGCCTAGGGTTTTGGAGTTCATGTTTGATGTAAGAATTTTTTTGGAGCCTCATCATACTCATCTTCTTGTGCAACCATCACATGTTTGATGTAAAAATTCATTTGGAGCACAACCGTCACATCTCTTCTAAGAGATAATCCACCACCATTCTAGCAAGATTGTTTCAGTTTACAGTTTCAACATATTTCTTTATTGAATAGAAGCCAAGTTTTACTATATCTCTATTATTGTTCATTTTATCTTTGTGTTAATAATATAGATATGTATTCATTTCGTTCCACTCATAAAATCCAGATCAGTGGTATCAGAGAAGTCTTCTCCTTATCATTCTTAGTGCATGTCTTCGATGAGGTAAAGGTACAAAGAGTGTGGTATCGAGATTGTTTCTCTTGAGGACAAGAGCTCTCACACTGCCAAGCGACCTTCCATGGTGGTAGAAAATAAATACGATGGGATAAGAGATCCTTTCAAACTGTTTCTCAAGGAAGCCCTCGCGCAACAGAGGAACGAGATGATGGATAATTTTGTGCAAATCCTTCGATAACTACCAACAAGATATGCATCTTCCTTGAGCGGAGGCACCGTCCCATTCAAGGTATATATCAAATTTGACATTCCTATATTTTAAGGTCATATAGACGCAGATATTGTAGACAAATGGTTGAACCTGCTAGAAGGGTATTTTCCTTTCCATAACTTTTCTAATAGAGAAAATATTACATTTGTGCTCCTCAAAGTCGTCTCCCATGTGAAATATTGGTGGGAGACTTTCTGTGAGAAAAAGGAAAGAAAGAAAACCTAATTATTTATAGTCATACTCTCCTCGGAATCCTTTAGGGATGCTATTAAGGAAAATACTACCATGTTGGAAGTTATGGTGACCTATATACAAGATGGACGAGATTGCGGTAGGAAAGGGACCAAAAAATGCTAGAGTTCACAAATATCTTGCATACCTTGTGCACCAAGATGGGAATCAAAGATTCTGAGCGACATTTGGTTCTAGAGTACTGCAGTGGTATGCATAGATACATCCAGAAAAAATGGATATTTTGGACATCTCGTCCTTAGTCATGACCTATCGATATGTTGTCAAAATCGACCATAAGCTTAAACAAAAGACGCGACAGTTTGGGTCTGGGAACCCATCACAGTAGAAGCAAGGAAAGGGAAGCCCCAACCTACAGAACAAAGGGCAGAAAAAATATGGACAGACTCAAGACAACCAGTCTAAGATAAAAACAAACAAGGACAATGGAAAGACGAAGAAAGACACCAGGAAGTGGTGCAACTTCCATAATAGCCCCTAGCATAACATTGTTGATTTCTACTCAAAGACATCATTAGTGGTTGAGGTGAAAGCCTCTGAATCAGATGTGGGTTCTAACTCTGAGTAAGAAACAAAAAAGAGGAGATGGATTATTGATGTGGAACCTAGTGCCACCATTTCTACCACCAAGATCTATCCCAGTGAACCTGATGAGCCAGAGGAAGGCAAGCACCACTTTTATTCAAATATGTGGGTGAAGGGTAATTTTCTGCACTTCATTGTTGATAGTGGTAGCTATAATAACCTCATATCAAAGGAGGTCATCAAGTAATTGGACCTATTGACAATTCCACACCCGCATCCATACACCATTGGATGGATCCACCAAGGAAGCGATCTTTGCATCAGCCAGCAGTGTCACATGTCCTGTGACATCAAGCCCTTCAAAGATGAGGTATTGTGTGATGTCTCTCCCCTTGAAGTTTGTGATGCTCTTTGGTCCAACCTTATTTATGGAAACATCATGTTGTATTTGAGTCTAGGCCTCATAGTGTTATTATTACCTTGGACAAGAAATTGTACAGGATACCTGAGGTAGTCCCACCTACTTCCATTTCCTTGATCTTTGCCAAGAAATGCAAGAAGGTTATCTCTTAGAATGGGAAGTTTGTCTTCTTCATGATTCACTCTCAAAGTGAGAGGAAGGTTGCAACCACATACATGTCCTCCGTGGTCAATCTCTCGATGTATAATAATCAAGTGGTTAAGGTCATGGAAGAATACAAAGACATCTTCTCCTCACCTATCAGGGTACCTCTGCACTGTCAGGTCAAGCATTCAATCAATCTGACCCCCGACACACCACTACCCAATGTGCTAGTATATCACCTCTCTTTGTTATAAAATGAGGAGATCAAGCATCGGATCCAAGAACTGCTCCAAAAGGATCACATTTGACCCATCTCATCACTGTGTGGAAGCCCAATCATTCTTGTGAAAAATAAATATGGGACCTGGCGACTTTGCATCGATTATTGGGCCCTAAATAAAATCACAGTCAGGAACCAATATCTAATTCCCCAAATTGACGATCTCCTTGACCAACTCAAGGGGGCCAAATACTTCAGTAATATTGATCTGAAGTCTGGCTACCATCAGGTCCCAATAGAGAAGACATATGTATGGAAAACTTCCTTCAAGTCCAAATAAGGTATTTTTGAATGGTTGGTCATACCCTTTGGTTTGATGAATGCCCCAAAAAATTTCATGAGGATCATGGAACATATCTTGCATCCTTTCACTAATTATTTTGTGGTGGTGCATATGGATGACATTCTCATATACAATAGGAATTGGGTGGAACACTTGCAACATATTCAACAAGTTTTGCATACTTTGTGACAACACAAGTTATATGCAAATTTGGAAAAATGCTCCTTCGGTATGGATAGGGTCCAATACCTAGGCTACATTATTTAGAGAATGGGGTGAATTTGGATCCACCCAAGATCTAGGTCATTCATGATTTTCCATCTCGAACCACACTCATTGAGATTTGGAGCTTATTAGGCCTTGCCAATTTCTATCACAGGTACGTGTTGGGATTCTACTATATTGCATGGGTCTTCAGCCAAGTAACTAGGGGTGGTGGTAAGGAAATGTTCATGTGGGGCATGTCACAATAAAAAGTGTTCGATGATTTTAAGCAATGCTTGTGCTCATCTCCAATGCTCTCATTACTCGACCTACAACAACCCTTTGAGATTAAGACATATACTTCAGACTATGTTGTGGGCACAGTTCTCACTCAACACAGAGACCCCATGGCCTATCATAGTGAGAAATGATGAGATGTCATCTATAAGTACCCTACTTATGAAAAATAAATGTACTCCATTGTGCAATCCTACCACCAATCGAGGAATTACATTCTTGGGAAGGAGACAATTATCCACACCAATCATAAGTCATTGTAGTTCATGCAGACACAAGGAAAATTGTAGAATGACCACCATCAGAAGTGGTCCACATACTTGCAGTAGTTCCATATCAACATCAAGTATAAGAAAGGAAACACCAACTACCTCACTGATTGCCTCATCTTCCCTCCAGTTGCAACATTCACCACAATGTTAAACTCTTGTTGCCATGAGACCTCCGGATGGCCCCAAATATATGAGAGAGATCCTAATTTCGTTGCCACCTACCAGATGTTGGGTGCAAACACAATTGTCACTGATTTCCATCTTTAAGATGGGATATTGTACCATATGGGCCATCTTTGCATTCCATCAAGCGAGCGAGTGAAGCTGATTTTGGAATCCCACTGCAGTTGGGTGGCAGGAGAGTTTGATGTAGAAAATATAGTGGCAGTGCCAGAACAACATTCCTATTGGCCAAAACTTCGAGAGGATGCTAGTAAGTATATCAAGTCTTTCACTTCCTATCCCATTTCCAAACCAACCATTAAGAAACAAGGCATGTACACCCCTCTTCCTACTCCTAAAAGGTCCTATGAATCCTTCTCGATGGACTACATGTTGGACCTTATGTCAACCAAGAGGGGAAATGACTGTGTTTTTGTGGTGGTTGATCATTTTTCTAAAATGGATATTTCGACCACTTGCAAGAAGAGCATCACAACAGATTCCACTTCCAAGCTCTTCATCAAATGAATATGAGTATATTTTGGGATACCACAAACCATCATCTCAGATCGGGACAATTGGTTCCTCAACACATTATTTTTAAGCCTCTAGTCACTATTGGACACCAAGCTCACCAAATCCACTACCTTCCACCCCCAGAAGGATGTATAAACTGAGGTTGTAAACCATATGATTGCCACACATGGGATGAGAGTCTTCCATATGTTTAGAAAAGATACAACAGATCCATACATATCTCAACCAACCACAACCCCTTTCATGCGGGGTTGGGATTTCAACTATTGGGTCCCATGGATGTTGCACTACCCCTTGCAACCACCAAGGTAGAATTGTCGCATGCTCAAACTAATGTCGACGAAGCTACCTAGTTCATTGTGAGGATTCAACACATCCTCCAATAGGTATAGGATATTTTATAAAAGTCTAATGCCAAGTACAAGTAGTTC
Organism: Picea glauca; assembly: GCA_000966675.3. Classification (NCBI taxonomy): domain Eukaryota; kingdom Viridiplantae; phylum Streptophyta; class Pinopsida; order Pinales; family Pinaceae; genus Picea; species Picea glauca. The sequence continues at coordinate 541,580 of JZKD02S1740696.1, read as the reverse complement.
CATGATCAATATTGGGTGCCACACAAGTTTCATGTGGGAGATAAAGTTCTCCTTAAATGTCTCCATCGGAATCTTCGTCCACTCCACTATGAAACTTACACCATCACCAAGGTCATGGGTGACAATTATTTTGAGCTTAACATTCCCCCCTTCCTTGGATTGCACCTAGTATTTAATGTGGACCTCCTTCATCCATATTTTCCACCATTATTGGACACCTTAGAGATAGCAGAATAGTTGACATCAATAGAGCTCAACCCTGACTGCATGGAACATGCATCCATTGATCATATCATGGACACATGGGTCAATGGCACTAGCCAATAGAGGATCCAACTTTGTTAGGTTTTTAAAGCAGGGTAGCTTCGACACCAGGGCAAGTGGCTCACCTAGGGACAAATTCAGCAGAAATTCCCTCATTTCATGGGGGAACTCAATGAAATAGAGACCATTGCTTCCTAAGGGGGGAGGATTTATCTAGGTGGATATCGGTGGCCACCCGCCTATTCCAACTAGCTCACATATAGATGTCATATTGGCAGTTATAGTTTTCATCTTGGATGTTTTTTTCTAGCTTTTTGGGTCCTAAACTTCTGGGGCCGTTTTGAGGCCCTAAACATCATTTTTTGGGCCCGCCACAGTCACATTATAGATGGTGTCAAAGTGTGACAATAGAATGTGTATTCCTTAGATATACCTTTCCAATGGGCTATTGTGCACCTAAAACAAAGATCATATGCAAAAGTTACAACCCCGAGAAGTTGATGTACCAACTTACCCCAACGAGGCCCACATGAATTTTGGCGTGTCATCTCCTAGGGTTAGGTTTTTGGATGCCTATGGTATCAGAATTCATATTTTATGTAAAAAGGCCTTTGGAGCCTCATTTTACTCATCTTCTTGTGAATGAGCACATTTTCCACATATCTTCTTAGATATAAGCCACCACCATTCTAGCAAGCTTGTTTCAGTCTGCATTTTACAGTTTCAACATATTTCTTTATTGAATAAAAGCCAAGTTTTACTGTATTTCTATTATTATTCATTGTATCTCCATGTTAATAAGCTCATTGTATTTCTATGATATATTAAAAGGGATGGTTAAGTTTTACTCTCTCTCTCTCTCTCTCTCTCTCTCTCTCTCTCTCTCTCTCTCTCTATATATATATATATATATATATATAACAATGTTGGATATCATATAAAAAGATGTTGTATATAATTATGGATGAAGACGACTTACGGTAAATCTCATATATGATATAGCTATCATATGTTACGTTGCTTGGTTGTATGGTTGATATCTTTGGTTGATAAAGAGATAACACTTTATTTGGATTATGAATATGGTATAAATAATAGTTGTGGGATATTCCATAACTATGAATTTGTTATATTTGAATGTATATACAATATGGTACATAAATCGAACTGGAAATCCTATTTTTCATTTGGCATTCTCCACTGTGTAACATTTGGTTGGTTGATGGTTATGATGGGAAAGTTGGCAAGGTTTCAGGTTTCGGCCATCCGGTTTCGGAGGTGACGTGAAATTAATGAGATTTATTGCACTCTATATTTTTTTTCCCCGAGGTATACCACCTTTTTGGCATTTTTCATTTTGATTGAGAACGCTCTATTGTTGGTTAGTCAAGGGTTTTTAGTTTTGGAATTTTTTTGGACATGTATGGGAATTTTCGACTCTTCTAGCATCAAAGGAGTTACTCTGCTATGATAATTTAGAATATTGTCTCTTTTTGGTTGCATCCTATGTGTGTGTTAAAAGTGTCACTCTGTATCATTTTGAGTATGAAATAAATTGTGAATGATCATTCATGGTAGATATGCAAGAATTATTTATGTCGATAAAAAATGAATCATTCTCGGTATGAATATTAAGAAGTACATATGGGTTTGCATGGAAGTCATATGAATACAATCTGTTTGAAATGGGCATGAGAAGAGTCTCGCCTAAGATAAGTTCGTTATGGTTTTTCTTTTACGGGTTCTAAAAACTTAGGGTTTTCACCCACCAAAATTATTATTTTGGCTAGTCTTGTATACAATTTCAGATATGGTTTTTGAGAAAATATTTTTTAATGAAGTTGGTGAAACCTTCTACTCCTAACTCACTTTCATTTTCATCAATATTCAAGTTTTATTCACTGACATTCAAATATTTCACATAGATTCATTTAAACTCACAGAACGTGAGTGATGACCTTCAACGAATTTTAAGAATGTTGTGTTGTAATGGGAAAACTCGCATACGAGTGCCCATGTCAACTTGATTTGCACACAACCCAACATTATCCTTATTTGTTTATCTCAATGGGTTTTGGTCTAGCTTGTTAAAGGGAAACTCTGTATGATTCCAAGCAATTTCTTTTTAAAAAGAAAAACCTTGATTGGATCATTCTCACCCAGGATTTCAACATATGCTTTAATTGATTTTTTAAAAATAAATTCATGAGACATGCTACAACGCAAGAATGAAGAATTCATGATGAGCAGTTTTGATGTGGTAAAAATGTCAAACCCTTCCTTGTTAATTAATTCGACTATCATTGTATTTAAATTTTGTGAATGGATATATAGCTAAAAGACAATATATATCTGATAAAAAATTGAAGATATTGCAAATCATGGATTTTGAATCTCCGTGTATGGATTTATCAATTAAGTTTACTCTTCGATATTTTAAGTATAGCTCCAAAAGAATTTAAGATTGAAGAGCTACATGAATTCATTTGATGATTACAAAGGTCATATGTTTGTTTGTATTGGTCAATTATTAATAGTATTAGAATGATAAACTATCTACATTTTAAGAGAACATTGGTCATTTTGTCTTCCATCCATATTTCCACTTTTTGCAAATTATAAAGCCCCTCATTTTCCCAGATTCATTTCTATTTTCCCCGTGTTTTGGTTTCAAGGAAGAGGATATAATTATGCAGTAGTTTCAAGTAGTAAGGAACACATTTCAGATATGAAATAGTGAGTTTAATTGAGTGACATGTACAACCAGGGATGATTTTAAGGATGGAAATTTATTTTAAAATGTAGAAATCTTGGCGAATCTTACTAATCCTTCATATGCCAACTATAAACATTTTGGCGATATTTTTGTAAAAATATTCAAATTTCTAAGGATTTTATATAGTTTGTATAACATTTTGGCAATTTTTAAGGTAAAATAATTTTATCCTTTAGAATTTGGGCGAATCATTTTTATAATAGTGAATCTTTGTTGGGGAAAAACCATGGAAAATTAGCCCATGAGCGAAATTTAGCCCCTAAAATCATCCATGTGTACAACTAATTGAGGATGATATGATCAAAGGGTTGATATTGTGTCAAGTTATTTAAAGTAGTTTTGTTTAGAACAATAATCATTTTTTCCCCCTTTCATCATATTGCTTTTCGCTCATTCCAAACCCTATCACATACCATGTATCATTTAATATCCCTTTTCTAAATGATGAAGATTGTGAAATAAAATCAAACAAGTTGATTATGATGATTTATGTAGAGCAGTGGATTGATTGCATGCATACTTGTGTGTTGACTAATAGAAGCCAATGTTTTAAAATTATCTTTAGATAAAGTAATTTGATGGTTGATTAGTATTTCTTGTTCATATACTGATCTAAGTTTACTTTTAGACAATGATATTATTTAGCATAGGAATCCATGACAGAGGAAAAAACAAGGGTATATGTAGAAATAGTTTTTGGTAGAGAGATAACAAGAGGTCGATATTCTCTATACACTTTGATGTCGATCCTGAGGAATTGAATCAATTGCTCCAAGATGGTTTCTTCAATATTGTAGGTAAAAGAGTAATTCATCCACATCCCTATCCTAGGCCACAAAAGCATCCTTACCAACCTCACCCTAGCATTTCTAATGATCGTGTTTCAGCTCATGTATCCTTGGAACCGGAGGTGCCTGTCAATAATGGTTGGAAAGATGTTTTTCACTAACCTATATCTCATCATGATGGATGACCCATAGTATCTTTACCATTTCCACCTTTTCCTCCTCTCAACCAACATGCCCAATAGATTTCTCATATTGCATCACCTTTTCAATATTTACATGCAAGCAAAAGGCTCAAGAAAGTTATCCCTGAGCCTAAGTCAAGCATAGGCAAAAAAGTAGTCAGTCATTCTAAGTCATCTAGTGATTCCTCTCAGTCTATTACATCTTGTTCCCAACAAATTGATGAACATACCTGAGATTTCAGTGAGGTCCACCTACAGGCATCCAATCATCTATAGTGTGAGAAGGCTGACTCAACAGATAAGGCAACAAAAGCAATAAGCAGTGAAAAGAAGCAAATTGCTTCTCATAACAAATATGGCTTTTGATATTTCATGTTTGTTTTTGGTTGTGGAGAATTTACTTATGTTTTGACATCCTTTGGACAACATGACAACATGTTTTCAGTTTTGGACAACCAATTAATATTTTTCTTTTGCAAGTGGAAAATACATTTTATTGGATATATATGGATAATATTTGGGAGATACAAGGGATGTTCTAATTGATTTCCTTATGTGTATATTTTATGAGGTGGAATGGTTTAATTATTTAAATGAATATGGAGTAACAAGGAGGAAATACAAGAATAATCATCCATTAAACTCGACCATCTGGTGGTTGGCCCGCGATAGTTGCAGGCCGCTACAACATGCCCTTTTGGCCCTGTGCCCCCCGTTCCTCTGACTGAATCTCGACGCCCGACCAGGCCATGGACGCCCCTGGGGACCCAGACCCGCCCCCAGAGGTATTAGATTTCAGGTCCATGATTGTTTCTGGCCCTAAGCGTCCGCCCTCTGCATACCAGAAGAAATTTGTAAGGAAAATGGCCTCAATCCCCTCGGTGGCCTTGCCGGACGAAGAAACTTGCAAAGCAGCCTTGAACCTGGCTGAGAGAGGTCTCATTGGCCAGTTTACGAGCCTCTGGCCATCCCCCAAAGTGGTGGAGGAGTGGACTCAAAGGAACTGTAAGCCTCTGATCAAAGAGGGAGTCAAAAGCTTTTTTGTAGGAAAGGGATTTTTCGTGTTTGTCTTCGAAAACCCGGATGACAGAGGACTAATCTTAAAAAATGAGCCATATTTTATGGGACCTCAGGGTCTTTATCTAAATAAATGGTCGCTAGATTTTGACCCCACCCAAGATGTCCCCTCAACTGTTCCGGTTTGGGTCAGGATCCCTCACCTACCACTCCATTGTTGGAACCAAAAATCCCTCCAGATCATTGGTAACACGCTGGGAAAATACATAGACCAAGCTGTAAGAAAGGACCATTATTCCTGCACCCGTATCTATGTTGAAGTTGATTTATAAGAGGGGCTCCCTGAAGCAATCAATCTCATTGTAGCAGGGTGGACGCATGTCTTGGAGTTGGACTATGAACAGATTCCTTTTAAATGCAGGCACTGCCATGGGTACAGACATTTTGCAAAGCACTACAAGAAGAAATCTGAGGAACAAACAAACAATCAAAATGGGGATCAATGGACCCTAGTCTAGAATCATGCAAACACACAAAAAGGAGCAGGAAAAGGTCATTCTGTTAAGGTCCTAACTCGCACATAGGTAGATTAATGTATTCGGATGTAATAAAGGTCAATATTAATAAGACCTTTCAATAAAATAGAATAAGGTGGATGTAAGAAGACCTAATAGAAGCTTCCACTTCTAG
>JZKD02S1740696.1:507538-523894 GCA_000966675.3 Picea glauca | reverse complement strand
ATAATTGAAATACATATATTTTATTCAGTTAATTTAAGTAATCTAAGAAGGTAAGAAAATTTTCCAAAAGTTCAAGACACTGATTCACCCCCTCCCCCCTATCAGTGTTAGTGTGTGTTTCAACACAAACTGAATAAACAAGAATAAATGTCATATATATATATATTAAAATTGAATAAGTACACATGGTACCAGTCATTAAACTATTCAACACCAGTTGAATAAGAGAGATCCAACTCTCAGATACGAGACCCAACTTTTAGTTCTTAGATCCAACTGAGAAGTGAGGAATGCAACCCTCTTAAAAAGACCTAGCTTGTAAATAAGCACCAACCTAACAAAGAATGACTTGCCATTCAATTCATTGTATTTAGTTTTAATCCACTGAGATACATCTTTTTCCAACACAATATTTTTTTTATATAGCCATTCAAAAGGTGTATGACATCGAAACAATCCATTTCCATTTAAATTTTGCCTCTTTTGTATTTATACTCCATATATTAATATTAATATTCTCGATTAATATTTAATCCCCATAAATCAATATTAATATTCTCCATTACTATTAACATTTATATTACTATTATCCATTAATATTTAATCCATTTCTATTTATATTAATATTCTCCATTAATATTTAATTCAATTTATAATATTGTAGCTTTCGTGTTTTTCATTCCTTTCTATAGCAAGCCCTCTTCCATTTGATCAAATTTATGGATCAAATCTTATTTCGATCCTTGACCAATTCGTGTGAATTCCTTCTTGATCCTTCTCTATAGATTCGTCTGCTGTGAATTAGCTTCCTCTGGAATTCCTTTGATTCCATCCTTTGGTTTCTTCGACCTCCATTATAGACTATATCTATACTTTATCGATGATTCTTGTATTCAGGTCCTCAAATTCCTTTCACTAGGTCCCTATCTTCATATGGCTGCGAACTGTAACCAAGTGCTTCTCTAGAAGCGCTTAATGTTCAAACCCTGTTAACTTCATCCAGGTGCTCATTAGGTTCCATATGATCAATGACCATGCCCTTAGATTGTGTCCTTATCCCTAATCACTCACGCTTCCCACATAACCAAAATCATAACCTAGGGCTACACAATTGAGCGTTAGCAATGTCTATCCTGACTTAATCGACGATGCAGACTCAATCATTCATTATATGGACGGTCTCTGTCATTTCAGGGGATGGGTTCCTAGATGTATCTAAATGTTTTCGACCCAAAAATAAACCTCTAACTGACACGTGGTTTTGTGATTGACAACCCAAAATATTTTAGAGGGTATGCCCCATGTTTAACTCTTCTCACCTTTTCTATGAAAAATATTTTTCCACCGTTGATATGACCTGTGGTCAGACGACTGGATCTACATCACATTATTTTTCATCACCATTAAATCTAAAGTGATGTTTTAATCCAATATTGGATGGACAGTTTAATTTATTCCACCTTCTACCAGGAGATCTGACGATCCTTATTCAACCTCTTTGTGATTCAATGGTTGGAAGTGATCTAACTATACACCCCATGATTCTGGACTTCTCCTCAATCTAATGGTTATATTTTATTCAATTTTGATTGTGCATTCTCTGTGCTTAAGTTATGTATCCATATTTTATAGAACTCTTCTTCAAAAATTTATCCCAAGATTTACTCATTCCCTTATATTCAATCCGACATTCCAGGCTTCACTTAGATCTATCTCCCTTTATTATTTAGATCTATCTCACTTAGATTTATTCATTACTTCTTTGTACTCCTCTGTATCCAAATGTAGTATTCCATTATTAGAAATATCTCCAAGCTAATTCATTGTTTGACTTATATCTTCAACATCCTCAACATTCTCATTCTTTCTTAGGTTCACACCAATGAACTCCTTCATCTTTCTCCATATTTATAACAACTTCAAACAATTGATCCTCTGTACTATCTCTTTTTCCTGAGCATTTCTTCATACTTCCTCTGTATTCAATATAATTTAAATTATGTGTTGTCATGACGTATAGTTTATCCTTTGATACCAATCATTAAGCATATCCTTTTTATTTCTTGTCTATCCATGTTTGATTCATGTTTCCATCAATGTCAACATACACTCAATAATGCCAACACTATGGTCATGTCAAATGGATGCGACTTTACAAGAACTATATAATTAATATATTAAAATAATTAATGGAATTTGTAATATATAATAAGGCATATTACACACTCTAGAAATTTTCATACATCACAAGGTAAGACATGGCCTTGAATTAGACATGGAAAGGCATGGAAATACCTAGAGATAGAGCTAGACCATGCCCATGACCATGCCCATGACCATGACATATACCATGACCTATGCCATGACCTAGACCTATATCATGACATAGAGATATACCTAGACCATGACCTGGACCTAGACCATGACCTAGAGCTAGAGCTAGACCATGACCTAGAGCTATACCTAGACCATGAACTATACGTATACCATGGCATATACCATGACCTAGATATATACCTATACAATGACCTAGATCTAGGAATAAAACATGAACTAGACCCCTCTAGCTCCATATAACCCTGGTCCCCCACTGATACCTGACACTTAACCCCCTACACACCTGAGCCCTAAGTGAACTATGCATATACCTCTTGTTGAAGGCCCCACAACTCTTTCACATCCATATTGGTGCTCTAACCACTACCTTATGCTTCAAAACACTTTCAATCTTAATCCCTTAGGTCCTATTTGTCCCCAAACCCCTATACACATTTATTCATAAAGTTATTTGGGCTATACAATAATTTTTTTATCCATTTCATTAAGAGTGCACATACACTCGTGTGAGCAGAAATAAATGAGGTCAGGTAATTTTCCTGCCAATATCTCTTCCCAACATGAATGCATGTGCTATGCTACTAGGAAGGGGTATGTGCCAATCATACTCCTCTATCCCATTCGATCAGAAAACTCGGACTATCCTGACATATGCACGTAGAAATCAAAACAGCAAACAAGTTTTTTGTCTTTTTATCTTTTTGGAAAGAAAAGTTGCATCTTCTTGTGCAATTGGTAGACAAATTTGTGCAATTTGAAGAAAATTTTAGTGGAAAGAAAACTTGTGTCTTCTTATGTATTTGGTAAACAAATTTGTTTAATTGGAAGACAATTGTCAATGGAAATAAAACTTGTGCCTTCTTGTGCAATTGGTAGACAAATTTGTGAAATTGGAGTACAAATTTCATTGGAAAGAAAACTTGTGTGTTCTTATGTAATTGGTAGAAAAAAATATTTAACTAGAAGAAAATTGTGAGTGGAAATAAAACTTGTGTCTTCTTGTGTAATTGGTAGACAAATTTGTTTAATTAGAAGATAGTTGTTAGTGGGAAAAAAAAATGTTATGGTTTACTTGGAAGCAAATTATTCTCTTTAAACATAGGGAACCTATAGAATCAAAGTAGAAAGTCTTTGAAGAAAAAAAAAACCCATGGAAAAGGTAATTGAAGAGAGAGAAAAAAAAAGGTTAGGTATGTCAAAACAACACTTTCAACAAAGGGAAATTCAAATTCTAGTGGAATAGATGTCATTGTTTCTCCTACATCAACAAAAACAAAGAACAAGATTTCAGTAGAGGTTAATCCAGTTCATACTTCTATTGAACCTTTGATCACTATATCATCAAGACAAGTTGTTGTGGATGACCAAATGATGGAGGATTTGGTTGAAGTTGATTATAAAATGGATGAAATTAGAGAGGAAATTGGTGTATAGCCTTTTGTTGAAGAATTCCATGTGGTGCAACCTCTTGTTGGACAGTTAGACATTCCATAAACTAGTCATGGGCATGTCCACTCTCCTCCCAGAACTGATATGCCAATGATTGAAGGGGAAAGAACTGCTACATTTGTAACTCCACAACAAGGAGGTCAAGAGTGCCAAATATGGGTTCATTATCCCTACCTAGATTGAGAAATGTGTGGAAAAGAACTCCTAAATGAATTCAGGTGGATGAAAATGGTCTAGCATCACTTGATGGTGAGTTAACGAAACAAACTATTCATTATCATTCTTATAAAATAATTAAAGAATATTTTGAACCAACATCTGATGCTACTAAATGTAAATCATTTTTGGCTTTGTTAAAATATAAAAGTTTGACCATTGTTAGGAGAATTTTGGGCATTAAAATGATCAAAAGTTTAGGAACAAGTCATCATATTGTTATAAATCTTGTGGATGCTTTTTGAAAAATTGGTTAAATAAAACTTGTTCTAAATACCTCAATGCATCCTGATGTGTCTTGTCACAATCAATTGTTAGTAAGATCATAAGAAAACATTATTTTCTCCAACAAAACTTTCATCTCATGAATTAAAATATAAAACCCTTTGAAATAATTTTAATAGATGAGATATCCTCGACATAGGTGGCTAAACATATTTGTGGGCCTTCACTAGTAGGCTACCTCATTCTGACAAGAAGTTGATTTTAGTAGTTAAGGGATGTTGGATGCAGGCCCAAGCAGAAAGAAAGGTTATTTTGGGAAGGAAGAGCGGCAGACACGCATGCATGGAAGACCTAATGAAGTTAGGATTAGGGTTTTTGCAATACATTGTAATGGTTGGTGAGCCAGAAATGTATAAATATAGATACCTAGGTCTCATAGAGAGACACAAGAGAGAGTTAGAATGAGAGATAGATATGGATATTTTTCTATACGACCTAATTTTGCAAGCTGCTAAGCTAGGGAGGAGTAAGGAGGGAAGATATTGAGGGCTAGATCGTAGGATGAGGAGCTTGGTGTGATCTAGTCCGCCTCATAATAGATCTCGACCCCATTGAGAAGAGTTTTAAAGCGCGCGACGCTCTAGTTTTGGAACTACCATAATAAAATAGTTGAAGAGCTAGATCTTTGTGGACATAACATAGGAGGGGGTGAACCATGGTAAAACCTGTGTTATGAGATTGAATGCATGTGTTTCATTACTATTTCTAAGTAGATATTAGTATGCTAAATGAATGAGTTGATTATATTATGTGCATAATCATGAATGACAGTTTATTGCATTAATAAGTTAAAAATACCTCTCAATGCACATTTCTCAGATCTCCACTCAATCTTGGGTTGCAAACACATGAGTATTCCATCCACCCATTAGAACTATCTCAGGTGATACTGCACAATGCACTCTATGCGTTGTGTTGCCTTATGGTTTACCAGGAGGGCCGATAGTTTTAGAGGTTTTGTTGGAACCCAAGTAGACATTAACCATGGTTCAAGCGTATTGAGGATATAAACTCAGACGTATAAATAATAAACCAACAAATGGTTCTGTTTCCATTGGTTGGAACAATATAGGATTGAGTAGATGGGAAGGTGCAAGAGAATGTATCTCTAGAAGGGGATGTTGAGATCATGGAATCCCACAAAAGCATAGATCAAAAGTTTGCTAAAGATAAAAGAGTTGGAGTTTGTGCAGAAAGATAACATAAACCCTAGAATAACACTGCACAAATACCTTGAGAAGTAAGGAAAAACGAGAATCCTTTTGGTGCATCACATGCAGGATGGAAGGACACCACAAGAATGAATATCCAACATTCGCGTAGTATATGTCAGCAGGAATGCCAAATCCATTACCAACAGAAGGACTATGGTGCGAAATTTGTAATAAACCAGGCCACGATCCATATCACTTCCCAATGATGCAGAAATACTAGATAGTCCCAAAGAGTTCATATTGCAACTTTTGCAAGTCAGTGGGCCACGATGACAAAGATTGTAGAACTATGGATTTGATGTGAGAAAGGACATCAGATGCATATAGGGTGTAGGAAAAAAATGATGACTGGGCAATCCGAACCACATTTTAACCAATTTCTAGCCCCATACAACATTGTGCAGTAGTAATATAATACTACGTAGAAACCATATAATATGGTGAAACCACCGTACAACCTCAGTACAATGTCGCATAGTACAATCAGGTGCCTTAGTATAACACATCAAGAGGAGATTGAACTGGCTATAGAAGTGGTGGAAGAAAAAGAGGAGGCTTTGGAAGAGGTAGAGGACCAGTGGTATGTCACAACTTTCAACAACCAAGACACTATGCAAGAGAATCAAATCATGAAACAGAAGAATGTCCTACATTACTAGGGAAGATCCAGGAAAAGAGGAATCAGAACAACCAAAATGTTCAATGGATTTCAGTCAAAGCAAGGGATGAAGGACAAAACATCAACATAGTTATGCAAGGAGGAGCTAAAATAGAAAATGATGCAGTCCGAAAAGAGCCAGTGCAACACCAGTGGGTGAAGAAGAATGTAGAACCAAGGAGACAGTTCAATGCACAAAATGAGAAGGAAATATTTAAGAAATCTAGACAAGAATTCTTGAAGCAAGACACCACGTTGACTTCAACTGTGCAACAAAGCAAGGAAGAACCACATTACAAGATTCCTACACCATTGGATCATACCAAAGAAATGCAAACCCTCAGACAAGTAAGTACAATCAAAGGATTTTTGCAATCATGTGTAAAACTATTGGATGATCCATCCACTATCAAAATATTGAAAAATATAGTAGAAATATGTATCATATGGACAGAAGGAAAATTAGAAAAAAAAGCAGTCAATCACCTACATACAAGGAGAAGAACAAGTAGGGAGTTCAAGTTGAATGCTAACATTGAAGATTTCAACATGGGAGATATCATACTAGATCTAGGATCTGAAGTCAATGTATTACCAATGAAGACATGTAAATGTATGGGAGATCCCACATTGGGATATTCACATGTTCAACTGAAACTAGCAAACCAACACAGAGTTCTACCAATTGGCAGATTGAAAGGAGTGACAGTAGACTTGGATGGAGTGTGCACTAAAGCAGACTTTGAAATGATTGAAATAGTGGATGGCACAACACCATATCCATCATTGCTTGGCTTGGATTGGGCGTTTGATAACCATGCCATAATCAATTTAAAGACACAAAAAATAACATTTGAGTTAGGAGAATACATGGTCATCACACCATTAGATCCATTAGAAGGGGAAAGGTTTGTAGAACCTACTTTCTTAGACTTAGAGGAAATTAGCTAGTTGTATAGAACAACTGCACGCGATGAGGATTATGTAAACTCAACTGCAGATATGATACTTAGTTGGTGGAGCATTATGTCATGTGCAATAAACTCAGATACAGGTTTAGAGAACTGGAAACAAAGGCTACACAAAGTTTCCACAAGAATGTGCGCAAGAATAGACTGCACAGTAAGATGGGTAGGCATGGAGATAAGGGAACCACCCAGTTTCCATAGAGCGAATGATCTAGAAGTATTCTTGGCATAGTACGAGGATGAAGTGTTAGAAAATTAGAGACTCTTAGCACTCGATATAGCACTCAAGGCCACACCTGCAAGATGGTGGGGTGCACACAAGGAAAAAATCATGGATCGGTACTAATGTAAGCGGTTACTGCACATAAGGTTTGGCATAGAACAAAGAAGAAACCATAAACAAAAGTACAATGGATAGGGGTCACCAACGAAACACTTGGAGAAATGAAGAGCGTTGTGGAAGATGACACCCCCAGAGGAATGGACTCATCATTTTTTACATACCTTAGAAGGCATACCAACAAATTGGTATACAGACCAGGAACTGCGTAGAGGAACTTTGAGTTAGAAAGTACTACAACATAATTTTATAGTCACTTTCTCATTCAAGCATGAGAACCCCAACATAGATGCAACACTTAAGCTTATAAGAGGGTTGATATTCATTAAGGAACCAGAACTTGAAATCATAACAGAAGAAGAACATTGGAATAGATAGACAGTCAAGGAACTGTTGTCATGCTACCATGTGCAAGAAGAAACACCAGATGAAGATGGCCCGTGTGATATTTAGATCGAGGAAGAGGAAGGAGAAAGAGAAGTGGAAGGTCCACCTCTAGAATCAGAAGCAATTGTTGCACCAATCAAGGTGAAGAAAGTCAACATTGGGATAGTTGAGAATCCAAAAATGGCCAGAATTGGAGACTACAAGGATGAGCAAATAGTAGAAAACATAACAAAGTTACTGCGCGAGTACAACGACATGTTCCCCACAACATTTACAGAAATGAAGGGCATAGTAGGTGAGATATGAGAAATGAAGATATGACTCAGAGATGAATCAAGACTGATCAGATAGCGACCATACAGACTAAACCTGATATATAAGCAGAAATTTAAAGCTGAGATCGATAGAATGCTCGATTCTGAAATCATAGAACTTGTGGAATAATCAGAATGGATAAGCCCGATGGTAGTTCATGAGAAAAAACAAGGCCGCATAAGAATATGCATCGACATGAGGAAGTTGAATGATGCATGCCTACATGATCCGTTCCCTACACCTTTCATAGATGAAGTGTTGAAGAACATAGGAGGACACAAATTTTACTCATTCACTAATGGATTCTTAGGCTACCACCAAATCAAGATAGCACAGGAAGACAGATACAAGACCACTTTTGCTACAGAATGGGGATCCTACTAGTACAGAGTCATTCCATTTGGATTGAATAATGCACCAACAATATTTTCCAGAGTAGTCATCGCTGCATTTAAGGAATTTATCCACGAGTTTCTAGAGGTATACTTGGATGATTGGATATTCTATAGTCTATTGAAAGACTATGTAGAGGTCTTGCGGATAATGTTAGAAAGATGCATGCAATGCCAAATATCATTAAACATCAATACATTTATCTTCAGAAAACTGTTTGGGATATTATTGGGCCATGTAGTATGAAAACAAGGCTTACTAGTAGATCCTGCAAAGATTGCAGTAATTGTTAACTTGCCACCACAAAAAATAGTCTGTCAACTAAAAGCGACATTGGGACACACACGATACTACAAAAAATTTATCAAATGGTACGCTCATATTATCACGCCAATGGAGAAACTATTAAGAAAATATACAAAGTTTCATTGGAATGAAGATTGTCAACACGGTCTGGATACACTAAAATAAAAGATGGTAATCGCGTCAATACTAGTATTTCCAGACTAGGAGAAGAAATTCCACATACATGTAGAAGCATCAACCATAGAACTTGGAGCTATTTTGGCGTAGCCAAGAGAAAGATATTTGCATCATCCTATAACATTCGTGAGAAGAAAACTATCAGAATAGGAGTATAACTATAACACCACAGAGAGAGAAGGCCTAGCTATGGTCTATGCACTGTAGAAGTTCAAACATTACTTATTGGGAAAAAAAATTAAGATGTTCACAAATCACTCAACCCTTAAATACCTAGTCAACAAGACAGTGTTAGGGGGAAGAATATGTCGATGGTTACTACTGTTTCAGGAATTTGATTTTGAATTCATAGTGAAGCCATGGAAGTTGAATGTAGGACCTAACCACGTATCAAGGGTCACGAATGAAGAAGAACCTACAAATTTAGAGGACAACTTTCTGGATGCATAGTTATTTTCAGTCCAGATTGTCGATAAATACTTTACATATATCATCTATTACTTGATTACAGGTACTACACCACAAGAATATAACACCGCACAGAAGAAAAGCTTGGTAGTCTAGTCTGTAGACTATCAACTTATCGTAGGACACTTATACAAAATGGGTGTAGATGGCATCTTGCGAAGATATGTGCTATAACATGAAAGACCAAGGGTGTTAGTAGAATCCCATGAGGGAATAGCAGGAGGAAATTATGCAGGAAAAGCTACTACACAGAAGGTATTGCATGCAAGACTATGGTGGCTAACCATTCACAAAGACTCGAAAGAGTACTGCCAGGGATGCGACGTTTGTCAGAGGGTTGGTAAACCCAATAGAAGGGATGAGATGTCATTGTGACCACATGTAACATTGCAGGTATTTGAAAAATGGGAAATAGACTTTGTGGGACCAATTAAACCGCCAACAAATAGGATAGGAGAAAGGTACATTATCACCGCGACATAATACCTAACAAGATGGGTGGAAGCAGTACCAGTGAAATATTGCAGCACAAAAACAACAACACACTTTCTATTTGAACAAGTAATCACTAGATTTGGTTGCTCAAGAATTTTGATGAGCGACCAAGGCACTCACTTCATTAACAACACTATTAAGGCTATGACTGAAGAATTTGAAGTCCATCATCAAAATAACACTCCATATCACCCACAGGAAAATGGAACAGTATAATCATTTAAGAAAATCCTTGAGAATTCACTGACAAAGATCTATAATGTCAACATGGATGATTGGGACCTCAAAATAGCAACAATATTGTGGGCATACATGACCACATGCAAGAATTTGACAGGACACACACCATTCATATTGGTATATGACCAAGAAGTAGTGGTTCCATTAGAATTTCTCGTACCCAGTCTGCGTGTAGCTACAATTACACACATGAAAAAATGAGGCGCAATACAGGAGAAACATAATCAATTGATGATCATGGATGAATATAGGATCCTAAAAGGGTTCCACCAACAAGTTCAAAAATCAAGGGAAAAATCTTGGAATGACAGACTTATCAAGAAGAAAAATTTCAAGGAATGAGACTTTGTTGGATCATGTTGTCATTGATGCCAATGGTTTGATTGATTGATGTCAAGTGATTGATTAATGTTGACAGATTGATTGATTTATGATTGATGTAATGTAATATGTATTGTCCTTGATGATAATGCATAGATGAAGATGGATCAATGAGTTGTCATTGATATGATGAAGATGGATCAATGATTTATCATTGATACATGATGAAGATGGATCGATGTGGTTTCATTGGTATATGATGCATTGTTGGAAAAATGTATAGATGACTCATTATTTTCTTATCATGATTGATAAGGTGCACAAATGGATGAACTCCAAAGTGGTGCCCTTATGGTGAAATCACTCACGGGAAGATGCTTTGTGGATTGAGTTATCCTAGAAGAATGGTTGGAGAACCCATGTTTGTTTGTGGAATAATGAGATGAAGATCAATGAAGTTGTTGGTGAAACTATCCTAGATGGATATTACTTGTCATACCATTTCCGGTGGTATGTGGAATGTCACATAACTCCTCACGGTTTGAGAGTTATGGCCTTATGAAGTTGGAGGACCCTCACATGTTGGCTTGAAGCCCCAAAAGGTCAAAGAAGTCAAAGTTCTTGAAAACAAGAAATCATTATTTAAATGATAAAGTAAAGTGACAAAGTCAAGGTAGATTGTTTAAATAATAAAGCGAAGTGACAAAATCAAGAAATGATAAAGTAAGGTGACAAAATGAAGAAGGAATATTTAAATGATAAAGTATTGGAGAACTTTCTATTTATGGAAAGTGGTTAACCCTAAAATAAGGAAAATAGGTTAAGTAACTTAGAAATGGGTTAAGTGACCTAGAAATGGGTTAAGTGACCTAGAGGATGAAAGTATAAATAAGATATCAATGGTCTCTTGCAAAATATCCTTGTGTGGATCAAATGGAGAGCTTCTTGTGAGAGCATCTTTGGTGTGGATCTCTTGAGCATGTGTTGAAGATATATTTTGAGAGAGAGGAGATTAGGAGGATCTCATGGATGCATTGAAGTTTTAGAAAGTCTGAGATCATGACGGTGAAATTCTTGGAATTACAGAAAAACCCTATTTTCTAGTGCGTATGTGGGATGTCTGTGTATAGGGTGCATATACACAAGTTGTCTATGTACAAGCTGCGTATAGTACACAGGATGTCAGTGTACAAAGAGCGTACAGTGGATAAAATCATGGATATTTTTGGTTGAGCTGATAAAAATCTATTGAAGATTGAAGCAGGTTCCAGATCTGCATTCTATGGGCTCAGATCTATCACTGAGACACTGGTATGGTTACATTATTGTCTTGATGGATAATATTGCTTATTGTGTTGTGAATGCCTAGGGAATTCTGGGTATGGTTTCTATGAAGTGGTTTATGTCGGTTGATGGAGTGAGAAACATTCTTATGATTCAGTACTGATATGATGGCTATAATATGTTGATTGTTCATACATGATTGAGTAGCATTCATATTGATTGGTTGTGGAGCATGAATAAGATATTGGATAGCTTGGATGTGTTGTGACTGGATGGTGGTCAGTTTGGATAGTGAGAGAGAGAAGAGAATGATAAATTGGTTGCAGAGGATCTGAGTTTATCTTGAAGGATATATCCTAATAGCTCATAAGGTATATGCATGTTGTTGTATACACTGGTTTCATACATACGCGGTCTGTAGTGATCCAGGGCACGTACACATGTGGGTTGCACTACTGATAGGTCACGTACTTGTTGCAGATTGATATTTGTTGAGGATTGTTGCCTCATCTCAGTTGGTACTGAGTGTGTAAGATGCATCTTGCATGATAGAGCTGGTTCTCTTGTAGAGTTGTACTCTATTCAGTTGTTGTTGAAAAACCCCAAGGCTTGTAGTCCGTAATAAAAAGAAAATTGTACATACATCTTGTGTTCTTTGTGTTCATTGTGGTGATGACTTATTGATGATATATTGCTGATATATGTTGTTGATTTCTGTTTACATCTAACCGGTTAGAAATGAAAACAATAGGAAATGAGTAAATGTTGAATGCTAACTAATGAATTTTGTGTAAGAGGGAAGTTTTGGGAAAAAGATCCCCACACTCATTCACCCCCCACCCCCCCTCTAAGTGCCGTAGGTGTTTCCAACAATTGGTATCAGAGACGGCCTTCATTATAAGCCTTAACAAGATTGAAGGAGATCCATAGACACACAAATGGATGATGAAATACCAATCCTTGATGAGGAAAACTATTCTACTTGGAGAATAGAGATGAGAGTGTATTTGAAGACAATGGAAGCAGCTATTTGGAAGGCATCCATTGGTGGATCAGTTCTGTTGAAGAACAATTCAAATTTTGAAGCTCAAAGGGAAGGAAAGAAGAATTATGCATTGGCTCTCAAGACCATTCTTAGTGGACTCTCAAGCCCTATCAAAGAGAGCATGGGACAATGCACTTCCGCCAAGGATCTATGGCTAAAGCTAGAAGAGACATATCAAAACAAGGAAGAAGATGATGAAGACCACTCCATTAAGATCATTATAGGTAAAGAATCTCCAAAGACTCTTGAATGCATTATTTCTAAATGTGATCTTAAAAACATTTCAAATGAAGACAAAGAATCAAGTGATAATGATAACACAAAGGAAAGCAAAGAATCATGTGATGATGTTGGCAAAAAGGAAGATCTTGAAAATGAAGGTAAAAAATCTCCAAAGACTCTTGATTGCAATGATTCAAAATGTGATGATGTTGAATGTTTCTACTCAAGTGAAGAAGAAGATCTAGAAACAGTTTGTGTGAAGTTTGATGATAGTTATCCCATGGAAAGAATAGAAGAAAATATATTATAACTTCAAAAATAAGTTGAAGAGGCTTTATATAGATATAGAAGTGATCACTTTTATACACACTATAACTATCTTTTGGATAATACTAAGAAGTTTCTTAGGAGGAGTCAAAAGTACATCTTGAAGTTAAAGGGAATGCTCAAAGAACAAGAAGAGAGAAATACGACTAAATTGGAAGAAAAGGAAGAAGAGATCACAAGACTAAAGAATGAAAAAGAAGATATGAAGGTATATGATGAGATTAGCAAAAGTTTTGAAACTATTACTCATCTCAAGACCCAAATTGAAGAAGCCAAAAGGATAGAGTAACTATTGAAGAATCAAATAAAATAAAAGGAAGAGTCATGTTGTAAGTTAGAAGCTGAAATTGTTGATCTTAGAAAGAAAGTGGAGAAGTCAAACAAATTCTTGAATAACTCACTAATCTTGGATGAGATCTTGGAAAGTCAAAGATCACCATATGATAAATCAGGTCTTGGATACAAAAAGGAAGCTACACATGTTGAAGAAAGCACCTCAACGAAGAATGAATTATGTCCATCAAATAAGGAAGACAATGTTGCAAAACAACCATCTACACAAGGCAAATAAAATCTCAAAAGAAGAAAGAAAGGAAGACATCAAGAAGCTATTCTTGGGATACCAAAGCAAAGGTATGAAAGTATTTTTCATGGGCATTGTTATTCATGTAATGGATATGGTCACAAAGATTTTGAATGTAGATGTTATGAAAGGAGATATAATGGAAGATTTTATAACACCATGAGGTGTTGGAGATGTGATCAAGTAGGACACATTGTTGTTCACTGTAACACCATTAGATGCTACAGTTTTAGTGGATTTAGCCACAAATCCCAGGAGTGCTAGAACACAAGAAGAAATTCCATGATGAGGACTTCAAATAGCATGGATAGAAGAAGGAATGAAGTAAGGAAGGAAGACATATTTGAAAAGATGGATGCAGAGCTCAAGTTCTGAGGAGCAGGGACATCTACAGAAGTGGGTGAAAAAGAAAAAGCAGCCAGAACCGAATGAAAGACTAAAAGGAAGTTAAAATGTGTCATCTACCGAGGCATACATAGGTGACAATGGTATCAGTAGCTTACATATGCAGGCTAACCTTGTATAGGTTGCGTACATATGCGAGTTGTCTGTGCAACAGGCCGTGTATATATGGTGAAGCATAAGGAAAAAGGCTATGCACAGGGATTGGAGTCTGATGTGATGGAATAAGTCTGTGATGCAGGGTCTGACATGGTTTATTGCAGGTTTTGACACTGTTTGATATAGGTTTTCATGATTCTATATTGGATTATGTAAGGTGATGATGTAAAATAAAATCTTGGGTGCATGGCACTAACCCATGAGTATGGATTGATGCATTTTATGTTGAAGAACAATGTTGGTTATGACAATGAAGTTATGACACCATGGTCATGTCATATATCTTGATGATGTAATGGAATCCTACTTGTTGGGAGGCTTGATGCATGCATTTGGCATATGGATGGGCTACACATTGGGACATGTGGTTGGTGATTTGATGAGGTGATCATGTTGTACATCATTGATGCATGATTGGTACATTTCTAGTATATTGGTATAGGCACCTACTAGCAGTTTGATTGGCACATGTTTTATGGAGGATTTGGCATACATATATGGGATTCATCATTTTGTGGTATTGGTGTATGGTGGTGTACATGTTTTGGTACACTCATATATGGCACATGCTTGATGATACTACACCGTTGGTACTACTTGATTAGCACAACAATTGGCATTTGTTTGATACATGGTTATGGTACTTGGTTCATGATGGAGACATATCATGAGTGATATGACACATGATTGGCATATTGGTAGATGAACATGGTTGACATATTGGTAGATGCACATGGTTGGCATATTTGTGGATGCACATGGTTGGCATATTGATAGATGCACATGTTGGCATATTGATAGAGGCATATGATTGATACATTCCATGGATGAATATTTTGACACATTGCATGATGTTTATGTACATGGTTAATGTACATAGGAGTTGTGCATCATGAGCACATATTTTTGTACATGATGTAATTGATTGATATTTTTCCCATGATTCTTTATTTCATTGTTGACATATCTTTTGTTTCATGATGTATGGTATGGAACAAGTTTGATGCATGAACAGGTCCAAGGATCGTCATATGGTATCATATTGTTGATCTTGAAGAGAAGATAGGGGAGACATACCCATAGGGGGAGTCATTCTTCTTCCCATGATTCTAGGAGGAGATATTTACCGGATGCATACCTAGAAAAGAGCCCTATATTTGAAGAAAGAGAACAAAAGCATAATTCCAAGGGGAGCAATGGTCACAAGGGGGAGTATGTTCGATGTATCTTCAACATTAAATCAGAGTGATATCCCTTGTTCAAAAGGGGAGAGATTGTTCAGAGGAAGATCCAAGGAACTCAAACAAGGGGAGCATCCCCAAGGAAATTTCAAACAGGGGGAGCAACCCCAAGAGGAGAATGGCCCTTTTCCATTGATGTCAAAGGGGGAGAGATAGTCACATTGATTTGATTGATGATTATTGACTGGGAGAGATAGTCACATTGACTATCTATGTAGAGCATGCCTTATCTACATGTTGACATCAATAATTTGTAATTGGTGTTGACATCAATGTTGGTATTGCCATCAATGCCAAAGCAAGAGATTGTTGGGTCATGTTGTCATTGATGCCAATGGTTTGATTGATTGATGTCAAGTGATTGATTCATGTCAAAGGATTGATTGATTGATTGATGATTGATGCAATTTAATATGTATTGTCCTTGATGAGAATTCATAGATGAAGATGGATCAATGAGTTGTCATTGATACATGATGAAGATGGATCGATGTGGTTTCATTGGTATATGATGCATTGTTGGA
>JZKD02S1740696.1:491099-507488 GCA_000966675.3 Picea glauca | reverse complement strand
CTTGTCATACCATTTCTGGTGGTATGTGGAATGTCACATAACTCCTCACGGTTTGAGAGTTATGGCCTTACGAAGTTGGAGGACCCTTACATGTTGGATTGAAGCCCCAAAAGGTCAAAAAAGTCAAAGTGCTTGAAAAGAAGAAATAATTATTTAAATGATAAAGTAAAGTGACAGTCAAGGTGGATTATTTAAATAATAAAGAGAAGTGACAAAATCAAGAAATGATAAAGTAAGGTGACAAAATCAAGAAGGAATATTTAAATGATGAACTATTGGAGAAATTTCTATTTATGAAAGTGGTTAACCCTAAAATAAGGAAAATAGGTTAAGTAACCTAGAAATGGGTTAAGTGACCTAGAAATGGGTTAAGTGACCTATAGGATGAAATTATAAATATGATAGCAATGGTCTCTTGCAAAATATCCTTGTGTGGATCAAATGGAGAGCTTCTTGTGAAAGCATCTTTGGTGTGGATCTCTTGAGCATGTGTTGAAGATCTATTTTGAGAGAGAGGAGATCGAGAGGATCTCACAGACACATTGAAGTTTTGACAAGTCTGAGATCATGATGGAGAAATTCTCATAATTACAAAAAAACCTCATTTTCTGGTGTGTACATAGGCTGCCTGTGTATAGGGTGCGTATACGCAAGTTACCTGTGTACATGGAGCATACAATACATGGGCTGTCAGTGTATAGGGAGCATACAATGGATACAATCGTGGAGATTTTTGGTTCATCTAATGACAAGCTATTGAAGACTAAAGTAGGTTCCAGATCTGCATTCTATGGGCTTTGATGTATCACTGAGACACTGGTATGGCTACATTATTGTCTTGATGGATAGTATTTCTTGTTGTGTTGTGAATGCCTAGGGAATTCTTGGTATGGTTTTTATTATGTGGTTTATGTTGGTTGATGGAGTGAGCAACACTCTTATGATTCAATACTGATATGATGGCTATAGTATGTTGATTGCTCATACATGATTGAGTAGAATTCATATTTATTAGTTGTGGAACATGAATAAGCTATTGGATAGCTTGTATGTGTTGTGACTGGATGGTGGTCAGTTTGGACAGTGAGAGATAGAAGAGAATGATAAATTGGTTGCAGAGGATCTAAGCTGATCTTGAAGGATAAATCCTAATAGATCAGAAGGTATATGCATGTTGTTGTATACACTGGCCGCGTACATACGTGGGCTGTAGTGAGCTAGGGCGTGTACACATGCGGGTTGCACTACTAACAGGTCGCGTACCTGTTGCAGATTGATATCTATTGAGGATTGTTGCCTAATCTCAGTTGGTGTTGAGTTTGTAAGATGAGTCTTGCATGATAGAGCTGGTGCTCTTGTAGAGTTGTACTCTATTCATTTGTTGCTGAAAAACCCCAAGGATTGTTGTCCGTAATAAAAAGAAAATTGTACATACATCTTGTGTTCTTTGTGTTCCTTGTGGTGAGACTTGTTGATGATATATTGCTGATATATGTTGCTGATTTATGTTTACATCTAACTGGTTAGAAATGACAACAATAGGAAATGAGTAAATGTTGAATGCTAACTAATGATTTTTGTGTAAGAGGGAAGTTTTGGGAAAAAGATCCCCACACTCATTCACCCCCCCCCTCTAAGTGTCATAGGTGTGTCCAAAAATTGCTATCAGAGAAGGCCTTCATTATAAGCATTAACAAGCTTGAAGGAGATCCATAGACACACAAATGGATGATGAAACACCAATCCTTGATGAGGAAAACTATTCTACTTGGAGAATAGATATGAGAGTGTATTTGAAGACAATGGGAGCAACTATTTGGAAGACAACCATTGGTGGATCGGTTCCGTTGAAGAACAATTCAAAGTTTGCAGCTCAAAGGGAAGGAAAGAAGAATGATGCATTGGCTCTCAAGACCATTCTTAGTGGACTCTTAAGCCCTATCAAAGAGAGCATGGGACAATGCACTTCCACCAAGGATCTATGTCTAAAGCTAAAGGAGACATATAAAAACAAGGAAGAAGATGATGAAGACCACTCCATCAAGATCATTAAAGGTAAAGAATCTCCAAAGACTCTTGAATGCATTATTTCTAAATGTGATATTAAAAACATTTCAAATGAAGACAAAGAATCAAGTGATAATGGTAGCACAAAGTAAAGCAAAGAATCATGTGATGATGTTGGCAAAAAGGAATATCTTGAAAATGAAGGTAAAAAATCTCCAAAGACTCTTGATTGCAATGATTCAAAATGTGTTGATGTTGAATGTTTCTACTCAAGTGAAGAAGAATATCTAGAAACAGTTTGTGTGAAGTTTGATGATAGTTATCCCATGGAAAGAATAGAAGAAAATCTATTAGAACTTCAAAAAGAAGTTGAAGAGGGTTTATATATATAAAGAAGTGATCACTTTTATACACACTATAACTATCTTTCGAATAATACTAAGAAGTTTCTTAGGAGGATTCAAAGGTACATCTTGAAGTTAAAGGGAATGCTCAAAGAACAAGAAGAGAGAAATAAGACTAAATTGGAAGAAAAGGAAGAAGAGATCACAAAACTAAAGAATGAAAAAAAAAATATGAAGATAGATTATGAGATTAGCAAAAGTTTTGAAACTATTATTCATCTCAAGACCCAAATTGAAGAAGCCAAAAGGATAGAGGAACTATTGAAGAATCAAATAAAAGAAAAGGACGAGTAATGTTGTAAGTTAGAAGCTGAAATTGTTGATCTTAGAAAGAAAGTGGAGAAGTCAAATAAATTCTTGAATAGCTCACTAATCTTGGATGAGATATTAGAAAGTCAAAGATCACCATATGATAAATCGGGTCTTGGATACAAAAAGGAATCTACACATGTTGAAGAAAGCACCTCAAAGAAGCATGAAGTAAGTCCATAAAAAAAGGAAGACAATGTTGCAAAACAACCATCTACACACGGAAAATAAAATCTCAAAAGAATAAAGAAAGGAAGACATCAAGAAGCTATTCTTGGGACACCAAAGAAAAGGTATGAAATTATTTTTCACGGGAATTGTTATTCATGTAATGGATATGGTCACAAAGATTTTGAATGTAGATGTTATGAAAGGAGATATAATGGAAGATTTTATAACACCATGAGGTGTTGGAGATGTGATCAAGTAGGACACATTGTTGTTCACTGTAACACCATTGGATGCTACAACTGTAGTGGATTTGGCCACAAATCCCAGGAGTACTGGAACACAAGAAGAAATTCCATGATGAGGATTTAACATAGCATGGATAGAAGAAGGAATGAAGTAAGGAAGGGAGAAATCTTTGAAAAGATGGATTCTCAGAGATCGATTTTTGAGGAGCAGGGACATCTGCAAAAGTGGGTGAAGAAGACAAAGCATCTATAACATAATGAAAGACATAAAGGAAGTTCAAATGTGTCATCTAGCGAGGCATACACGAGTGACAGTGGTAGCAGTCGCGTACATATGCAGACTAACCTTGTATAGGCCCTGTACATACTTGGGCTGTCTGTGCAGTAGACCGCGTATATATGGTGAAGCCTAAGGAAAAAAGCTATGCACAGGGATTGGAGTTTGATGTGATGGTATAACTTTGTGATGCAGGGTCTAACATGGTTTATTGTGGGTTCTGTCACTGTTTGTTGTAGGTTTTCATGATTCTATATTGGATTGTGTAAGGTGATGATGTAAAATAAAATCTTGGGTGCATGGCACTAACCCATGAGTATGGATTGATGCATTTTCTGTTGAAGAACAATGTTGGTTATGACAGTGAAGTTATGACACCTTGGTCATGTGATATATCTTAATGATGTATTGGAAGCCTACTTGTTGGAAGGCTTGATGCATGCATTTGGCATATGAATGGGCTACACATTGGGACATGTGGTTGGTGATTTTATGAGGTGATCATGTTGTACATCATTGATGCATGATTGGTACATTTCTAGTATATTGGTATAGGCACCTACTAGCAGTTTGATTGACACATGTTTTTATGGAGGATTTGGCATACATATATGGGATTCGTCATTTTTTGGTATTGGTGTATGGTGGTGTACAAACAAGCATTGCAAGCATGTATGCAACTGGCCATATTCTGTCTAATATCTAGAATGGATCACAAAATCTAGCTGCCATCTTTGTACAACTACCCAACTTCAAAGAGTTGTTCTTGGGATTTAATTTCAAAATCACATGCTCCCCCACTTTAAATTCTCTTGCTATCCTATTATTATCGACATAAACTTTCTGTCTATCCTGAGTTGCCTTTAAATTCTTCTTAATCTTAACCATCCAGTCTTCCATATCGTTGAGCAACTCTA
The DNA here is from genome assembly GCA_000966675.3 of Picea glauca. NCBI lineage: Eukaryota > Viridiplantae > Streptophyta > Pinopsida > Pinales > Pinaceae > Picea > Picea glauca. The sequence continues at coordinate 503,158 of JZKD02S1740696.1, read as the reverse complement.
GACCAAGTACCACTCTATCTACTGGGTTGTCCCAACTTACAGGAGTACTGCATTTTCTACCATACAAAGCTTCAAATGGTATCATATTCAATGAATCTTGATACCCATTATTATAGGAAAACTCAACCAAGTGCAAATAATCTTCCCGCTTAGATGGCTTATCCATCACATACATTCTCAACATGTCTTCAACTACTCAATTGACCCTCTCTATCTTCCCATATGACTATGGATGGTATGTTGTGACAAAGTTTATATTTGTACCAAATCTTTTAAATAATCCCTTCCAAAAATTCGAAGTAAACTTCGTGTCTCTATCTGAGACAATTGTCCTAGGAATCCTATGCAACCTAGCAATTTCCTTCATGTAAATTTCTGCAATATTAGTTGTTGTTTTTTACAAAAACAAAATGAGCATCCTTTGTCAATTTATCAATCACTACCATGATTGAATCATGTTTCCTTGTTTTCCTAGGCAATTTAGTTATAAAATCAATGGTTATCGCTTCCCACTTATTTTCTGGAATTGGTAATAGTTGTAGTAAACCCACTAGGTGACTACAATCATCCTTCACTTTTTGACATTCCATACATATGGCGATGTAATCAACAACATCCATTTTCATTCCCGGCAAAAAGAATTGGCTTCTTACTGCTGTAATCATTTTCGTGTAACTGGGATGTCCAACATATGAAACATTATGCATTTCTTTTAATACCAGATTCCTAAGTTCTCCGAAACTAGGAACATAAATTCTATTTTTATGCATAAGTAATCCATCTTCCTTCATCTCATACTCTTTCATTTTCTGTTGTACATCCTCTTGCTGCAAGTTTTTCTATACCTATAGGTAATGCTGATCTGTAACAATAACATCTAAAACTTTTCTCTTCAAGTATGACTGATGCATACTGACAGTTGTAGCATGCATGTGATGCACTCGTCTACTAAGTGCATCAACAACTTTATTTTCTTTTCCCTTTATATGCTTGATATCAAATTCATATTCACTTAAAAATTCCAACCATCTTATTTGTCTAGAATTCAATGTTGGTTGTTCAAAAATATACTTCAGACCACTTTGGTATGCTCTTAATTCAAATCTCTTTCCCATGAGATAGTGCCTCCACATATTCAATGTGTGAACAATGGCAACAAGCTCCAAGTCATGTGTGGCATAGTTCCTCTCATGCTCTTTAATCTTTCTGGACTCATAACCAATGACATATCCATTTTGAGTGAGGACTCCACCAATTCCTTCCTTACATGCATATGTGCATACCACAAAACTTTCATTGGGTCATCAATATTTGACACAGGTGCACTAGTGAGTAACTCCTTCAACAAATTAAAGTTCTCTTCACATTCATATGTCCATTCAAATTTAATTCCCTTCTTTTTCAAAGAAGTGATGGGATGAACAATCTTAGAGAACCATGTTATAAACCTTATGTATTAATCAAATAACCCCATAAAAGATATGACTTCTAAAAAATTCCTGGGCATTGGTCATCCTCTAATGGATTCAATCTTCTCTGGATCCACTGCTATGCCTTGTTCTGAAATAATGTGCCCCAAGTAATGTATATGTTCTTGATAAAAACAACACTTACTCAACGTGGCATACAATTTATGTTCTCTCAGCACTTGAAATACCAATCTTAGGTGATGTTCATGCTCTTCCTATGACTTAGAATAGACAAGTATGTCATTCAGGAATACTATGACAAAATTTTCCAGATAATTTCTGAATATGCTATTCATTAAGCACATAAAGACAACTGGTGCATTGGACAATTCAAATGGCACCACTACAAATTCATAATTCCCATACTTGGTTCTAAAATTTGTCTTATGGATATATTCTTCTTTAATTCTTAACTGATGGTATCCCAATCTCAAGGAAAATATCTTTGCTCCTCTTAGCTGATCAAAGAGGTCATCAATTCTAGGTAGAGGGTACTTGTTCTTTATAGTGGACTTATTCAACCATCGAAATTCAATACACATCCTCAAGGTTCCATCTTTATTTTTGAAAAAGAGTATTGGTGCTCCCCAAGGTGATACACTTCGGCGCATGTACCCTTTCTTCAACAATTCCTCCAACTGCATTTATAATTCTTTTAACTCTGGTGTGCTCATTATGTAAGGTGTTTTTGACACCGAGGCAGCTCTTGGCACTAAATCAATAAAGAAATATATCTCCATTTTTGGTGGAAACACTGGTATTTCTTAAAATACATACTCGAATCCTTGTAGTACCGAGAAATATTCAAGGCTTGGCCCCTTTGTATTTTTGGGCTCCTCCACATGGGATGCATACAATTGGCATCCTTTTCTGAAACACCTATTTAGTTGTAAGGCTAAAATCTCCCTTATAGATATGGGTCTTGGTACACCTTTCACAGTTCTTTGTTTTCCATCTCCATCAAGACATGTAAATGTCATTCTATGACAATCTAGGACATCATGAGGCTTTTCCAACCAATCCATTCCAATTAGAATATCATAATACCCCAATGGTATGATATTTAGATCACCACTAGTATTCACACCATTACAACTTATGGAACAACCTCTGACCATATCATGGATTCTCCTTTTGGTTCCAGTGGCTAGCTGAACCAAACTTTATTTTCCAAGCTTAATTTTTTCCAAATGTAATCTATCCACTATTTTAGAATCAATGAAACAATGACTTTCTCCTGAATCAATTAAAATAGCAACAGGCTGATTTATGATCTTACCTTCCACCTCGATCATGTTGGATTGGTACTCTTCTTGTCAATCATCTAAGGCTGCATAAATTATTCCCATGTATTTGACTGTTGTAGCTTCTTGGATGTTGTGCACAATATTCACTCTATCCTTTCTGTGTGGGCAATCCTTGTGTAGGAGATATTCCTTGCATCCCCAACATTGGATTGGTGGTCTTCCCCTTTTTCCCAAGGAGTCTTATTTCTTGGATTCATCCTTGGCATACTGATCTTGATGATTTTTATTAGGCTCATTTCTATTGAAAGGAGGTTTGAATCTCTTCTTCCTCTGATCATACCTCTCCTTCTTCTTATCCTTCCAAGATTTATGCATGGATTCTCTGCCCTGGCCTTGCTCATACAAGTACTTAGCCTTCCTGATGTATTCAGTCAAGGTCTTGGGCTCATCATACCAAATATTTTCTTTATAAAAGGGTGGTAGTCCACTTAGAAATCTATGTACTTTCACCTTCTCATCATTTATGAACCCTACATACTTTAACAACCCCAAGAACTTATTCTCATATTCTTCCATGGACATGCTTCTTAGCATGAGTTCAAAGAAATTTTGCATTTTCTTGTCATAGAAATGACCTGAGAGGTACTCCTTCTAGAAATAATTTTTGAAATGCTTGCAAGTGATCCTATTCTCATTAATATGTACATATTTCTTCAGTTGATCCCACCACATAGAAGCTTTCCCATGTAAATGGTAGGTGGAAATTCAGGCTTCTAGGTTTGATGAATAGTTATGCAATTGGAAATATTTCCTGAGTCCAAGAAACCATGCTTCAACATCATCTTCCCTTTCTCTTTCACCATAAAAGGATGGTGGATTAAGCTTTGTCATCTCTCCTTGCAAACTGTCCAATTCATGCCTTCTTCTTTGGTGCCTAACGAGAGACACCTTTGGACTACTTATGGCGTCTTCATATGCATAATACCTTCTTGTTGAGTAAGGAGGTGAGTGGTGTTTATTACCTCTATTATCACTTCTTGAATAACCATCTCTTCCATGATCATCTCTTCTTTCATGATACTTGCCTCCTTCCTCTCACTTTGAACAATTCTTTGTTTGTCTTTGAAACTAATTTAAGATTTGCAGCACTCAAGAATTTATTTGAGTTTTTTCTCTCATCAGCCTCTCATTGTCTTCCTTATAGCTCTGCACTTCTATTTTCAAGCTTCTCACGGTTTCTATCAATGTTTCTTGCTCCCCTCAACCCTTGCGTCCATTGGATTCTATCTTTACATTTCCAACTTTGGTATTCTATCCTTCGGCCTCTTTATCATGGTTGGAGGATCCCTCACCTTCTTCCATTTATTTAATATGCATTTTGAGATGATAAGTTTAAACCCCTTAATTCTTCATAATGTGCAAGTGACCATTTTGTCAGAGTTAAGCAAGTGATAAAAAACCTTTGCCAAACAAAATTCTACAGGTCCTTCCAGTTCATGAAGAATATATATATACAACTACATCATATAACACATAATTGTTATCCTTTGGCTGATACAGAATTCAATTATGTATAGAAAATTCTTTCAAACCACCTTCCCAGGTGACCATGACTCGAAACCGTGGGATAAATCCTTCCATTTCAATTTTCTATATTGAAAAAACAATTCATCCATTATCCCTTCTTCCCTCACCTATCAACTACATGTGACCACATTCATGAACCTGCACTTAGCTGAAAAAGTGCTTATCCAAATATTTGGGACTTCAAACTTTGGGGGTTTCACCCTCATCACACTACATTCCCTTTGAATGTAGAAATGGTGAACTCCCAAAGAGGCTCTTCAAAGTATCACTACTTCGGTGCTCTAGAGCTTCGAACCTTGGAGGTTCTTACTACAACACACCTGAAAACTCCCTAACTACCAAACATCCAAACTTTTGGAGTCTCTTCAGTGACTACGCACCAGGGGGTGATACATGGTGAAACCATAGAGGTGAAATGTGGCCCATTCTATGGGTGATGCATGTCAAGTTATAACCGGAAAAAAAAGGATCTGTGAATAGCATAAAACAGGATGAAACGTGGCATGTATCCCACGTGTCCACATCACCCTAGGTGAAATCGACGGACTGCATCACCTCAGCTTTTTGGGCCTTCGGGGCTCCAAGATTTGGAGGATTTTCTTAGCATCACATTACAATTCCTCCTAACTTCTGAACTCCTTATCCGGTTTATGTCACTTTGACACTCCAGTCTTCGGGACTCCGAAATATTTAACAACTTCTTCACTCAATCCATCTGAATGCTGAATTCCTGAACCTCTTAGCTTCCTGGGGTCCATGTAGTACAATTGTCATTGTATAAGATGGTGACACATGGACCACATGTGTCAGACTGCTATTCATCCAACATGGCCATCAAACATACAATTATGACTGACATGTGGCATGACTAGGGAGGTCCATTTCACCCTTGGTGATGTCATCATGCCATGTCATACATCGTGCTTCGACACTTCATAGATCTAGGATTCGACCAATTTCTTGGCTTATTATCATGTTTCTCCCAAACTCCGAACCATCAAATGACTACTTCTCAGAACTTTGCAACTTTGGGACTCCAGGAATTCAACACTTCAGGCTTTGGAGGATTTCGTTGTTGAACACCATCATGCCCCCAGATTTTCGAACGCTAAAAATATGAACACTTGTGAATCTGAGTACACGTGTCCCCGAACACGAATGGTCCATATTTACTCCAGAGTTTGGGAATTCGAGAGATTTTCTTCCTGACAACTTAAGGGCTCGCTTCTACTGGAGCATTGAATCTCTGAGCTGCTGTGAGATCTATGGCTCACACTTTCTCACACACATATTAGATGGTTGGATTCTGATCTTCTCCACTTTTCGTCACCTCCTGATCTATGCTTGATCCAATGGCCCAGACCTGTCCTTGTCCAAATCCAATGATCAGGTTCTCCTCTAGTGATCTACAACATATATTCACTCTAGGACTTCAGAGCTTCGGGGCTTCGAACTTCGTTTATGACAAGGAGCATAAAATTTTTGAAGAATTGAAGTCCGAAGGACTTGAGGGTTTAACCTCTGCACTCTTTTCTCATATCTAATGATTGTGAAGGATTCAGACCCTTCCCAAATAGATCCTACGACCATTGCAGTTTCCCAAACCGCTACACCTCTTGAGATTTCAAACACAGTTAAGGTGTGCTCTCAGCGCCTTCTAGGACACTGCAACTTAATTTCTCTGTGAAAAATTTGCTTCAATCTTGGTTTACACGGTGCATCCAGGTTTAGTAATGCAACTAGGCTCGGATACCAAATTGTAACATACCCAACCACTCACAGGCCATGCATGCTAATCACAAGTCCCTTCTTTGAACTAATTCGAACCTTGCTCAAAATTTAGATAGAAAGGATGCATGAAAGGTTCACAGGCATTGATAAAGATTCATGCTAATCAGCAAGCATGCATACTCTAAATACATTTAATTCAATGATAAAAAAATACATAGAGGAATAAATAATACACATGTAAATAATACCATGATAGAGAGTACTTATCTTATAAAATAAAACCATCGATTGGCTGCAGACCAAGGATGTTGCATCCAATCGTAGACATTGTTGTTCCAAGTCTCAAAAACAATGTCACCCCCGATCCAGGGCTATGAATCCACAAGGATGATTCCAGAGTGTTACTCGGCTTCCCAAACTAGTCATCACTCAAGATCTCATAGGCTTCCCCAGCACTCACAACAATCCAAGTACCCAACTCTCTTCTACCCAGCTTGCACCAACCAAGAGAATGGACACCCACCCTTCTCTGCCACACAATCCCTCAGGTAGTCCTTCTCCTTCCAGGGCACCAATGCAGATGGTCTAGAATCTCCATGTTGGGACTCTTAGGACTCGCAGCTCTAAGAAAGGATGGACATAGGCCAAATATCTCAGACATGCAGGCCTTGATTCATGGCTGGATTACACTAAAAATATCTACAACCAACAAACTGTGGTTTTTCTTCAACAGTCCACTTCCCTTCCCAAGTCAAACGTGAATGAGGAGATGAGCGGGTGCAAGAAATAATGGAGTGAAGTATTTACCCGAGGTGTGGAACCGTGAAAAAATCAAGTGAATGAATGTGTGAATAGGTAGAGTAACCCACAAAAGAATGAGAGAAATAATAGGAGTGAGATGATAAAGAACAACCATGACCAACAGAACGAACTGTTAAATTTAGTAGCATCGACAGTCATTCTCCAATGAAAGGCCATATTGGCCACCCTTAAGCTAGCCAGGGAGATTTGAAGAATCAACTAGTCTTGTGAGGTATTGAAAAAAGCCAGGGAGAACAAATAACCTTTGTGAGTCAAACCAAAATTCAAGACGAACGATATTCTATGTAAGTCTAATGCAAAAGTAAGTGGGAATGTACAACCTCTGTGAGAATAGACAGTCTAGTGCAAAAGTCAAGGGGAACGAACAACCTCTGTGAGAATAGACATACTAGTGAAAAAGTCAGAGGGAACATACAACCTTTGTGAGCCATGAGAAAAAGTCATAGGGAACGTACAACCTTTGTGAGCCATGAGAAAAAGTTAAGGCATATAGAAAAAGTTAGGATGAATATAAAATTCCTATGAGCTAGAAATAAACAATATTCCTAATATTGCAATGATATAAATGTATTGATCTAGTGCGTTGGCACGTGTAACATTATCCACCATGAAGATATTTTGAATTTCCTTGTAAAGAGTTGAGTTGTAACTAAAGTATTTAGTCTAAGTTCTATTTTTGAACTAAAGTGTAATGTTGAGTTGTAACTAAATTCTTAAGTCTAGTTCTATTTTAGAACTAAAGTGTAATATTGAGTTGTAACTAAAGTCTTAAGTCTAGTTCTATTTTAGAACTAAAGTGTAATGTTGAGTTGTAACTGAAGTCTTAAGTCTAGTTCTATTTTAAAACTAAAGTGCAATGATGAGTTGTAAATGAAGTCTTAAGTCTAGTTCTATTTTAGAACTAAAGTGTAATGCTGATTTGTAACTGAAGTCTTAAGTCTAGTTCTATTTTTGAACTAAAGTGTAATGTTGAGTTGTAACTAAAGTATCAAGTCTAATTCTATTTTCGAACTAGAGTATATCAGTCTCAAGTCTAGTTCAAACTAAAGTATGAAGTTGAGTTATGATTAAAGCATGCAAACAAGTTACTATTTCGAGCCTCTCCTCTTCTCCTCTTCATCCTATATAAGCAGAGGTCGACCCCTCTCTTCAACACAATTTTGATATGCAGGTTAAGGGAGAATCGATAGAGGATCATATCAGTGATAAAGAGGCAACATACCAAAGCATCATATCAGTGTTTTATATCAGCAATAGAGGCTGCATATCAGAGGTATATATCAACAACATATCAGTGTTGTATATCAACAATAAAGGCATCATATCAGAGGTGTATTTCATCAAGGTATCTTAGGTATTTGTCAGGTCAGAGTCATATTGGCAAGCTCTTAAAGAGTAAAACAATCATGGTGGATATTTGTAAGTGATCTTACATTATTAATGCAATAAAGGAATATCGTTTGTTGGGGTTTTTCTCCCTATACAAGGTTTCCCTAGGGTATATGTGTTGTTGATGTGCATGCTTACTTATCTACATAGTTATTTCTATTTGGTTATGATTTGGTATTGTTGAAGCATATTAAGTTGGAATCAAAGTGTTGAAGAAAATAAAAGAATTAATCCGCATAAGAAATAAATCTCATAATTTAACATGGTATCAGAGCTTAGGGTGTGCTAAACGTGTTGAAGTGCAGTAGCAGGTGCACACAAATCCAAGCTAGTTTGATTAAGTTTCCAGTGTGAAGTCCATGGCATCCTCCATTTTAGTCAGGGCCAAGTATAGTCTCTAAGGAGCTACCAACTTCAATGTGTGGAAGCTTCGGATAACAAATATCTTGCAGGAGCATGATCTTGAGCAGTATGTGACCACAATGGTGGAGGAACCCAAGAATAATGTAGGAAGAGAAGCCTTTAGGAGGAGTCAAGAAAAGGCCAAGTGAATCATCTTTGACTCAGTCAAAGAGAGTATAATGGATTCAATGACTTTGTTAATGACTGCCAAGGACTGTATGGATACCTTGGTGAATCTGTATGAGAAATAGGCTCCAAGTCAGAAGAGGAAACTTAAGCAAAAGCTTAAGCATTTGAAGATAGAGAAAGGTGAATCAGTAGCATCTTTTTGTTCCAGTATAGCCTAGATCAAAGATCAACTTTTATTCAAAAGGGTGATAGTGGACGATGATGATTTAGTGCAGGCCATTTTTTACGGTCTTCCTTCTTCATGGGAGACCTTCTTATCCAGTGTAAGTGGGAGAGAGATTCAACCCACGTTTGAGAGGTTATGGCATGATTACCTCCAGGAGGAGAGTCACACGGCTACCAGGAGTGAGCCAACGAAAGAAGAGCACTCAGCTTTAGCATCAAGATTCAAGGGAAAGAAGAAAGGCACTTTCCAAAAAGTCTCTCAGAGGAATCCAAACACCAAAGGTAAATTCAAAGGAAAGAATATTGATACATCTAAGATTAAATGCTTTATTTTAATAAGTTGGGTCATTTTTTTAAAGGTTGTTGGTTTAGAAAGAAATATCCAAGGAAAGGGAAACATCATGCCTCAACTATTGAGGATGATGAATCCAAAGGAAATAAAAAAATTCCTTCAAATGAGAAAGAAAATAGAAAATAATATTACTTGGTTTCTTCCTTATCTAGTTCAGTTTTCACGGGGACGAAAACTTGGTTAGTAGATAGTGGTGCATCAAAGCACATGACAGGGTACAAAGATATCCTCTCAGATTTTGAGACAAAATATTTTGCAGAGCATGTTGATCTTGGGGATGACAAATGTTACAAGATAGAGGGATAGGCTCTATCTCCTTCAGATTGGAATCTAGGGCTAGACTTCATGTTGATGAAGTATTATATGTTACAGGGCTCAAGAAGAATGTACTATCAGTTGCAACCCTTGAGGACAAGGGATATTGTGTGATCTTCAAGGAAAAGAAGGAACTACTATGGGCTAAAGGTAGCCACTTAAGTACAACATAGCCCATTGGAACTCGTAGTGGAGGATTGTACGTCGTGTCAGAACAATCCGTTTAGGCATTGGCTCATGATTGCGACTAGCTCCAGCGAGTTGTGACATAGAAGGCTTGGACATATTCATTACAAAGCTCTTCCAGATCTACAGAACATGGTATGTGGCATGCCCTCTATTTCTCTTAGTAAAAATGAAATTTGTAAGGGATGCATGCTAGGTAAAAATATAAAGAAATCATTTCCTAGTAGTGACAACAGAGCTCAGTGAATCTTATATCTGGTTCATTCTGATGTATGTGGTCCCATGTCATCTCCCTCACTCAGTGATTGTTTGTATTATGTCATTTTTATTGATGATTGCTCAAGAAAATGTTGGATATATTTCCTTAAAGCTAAAAGTGACACATTTGATAAATTCAAAGAGTATAAAGCCTTTATTAAAAAGCAGACAGGGAAACACATCAGAATCCTTAGAACACACAATGGAGGAGAGTTTGAATCTCTCCAGTTTGAGGATTTATGAAAGTCAACAGGAATCAAGAGACAGTTGACCGTGCCATATAACCCTCAACAAAATGGAGTTGCTGAGAGGAAAACCAGGACAATTTGTGAGGCAGGGAAAGCAATTATGTTTGACTAGGATCTGCCAAATTATTTATGGGTAGAATCTACCTCTACTGCCGTGTATATTCATAATAGGTGTCCACATGATACCTTGAAGGGAAAGACTCCTGAAGAGGTCTACTTGGGGATCAAACCTAAAGTAGGGAATATAAGTATATTTGGGTGTCCTATGTATATTCATGTCCCTAAGGATAAGAGGACAAATATGGAACCCTCAGGCAAGAAAGGGATTTTTTGTGGGGTACAGTGAGAACTCCAAGGCTTACATGATTTATGTACCAGGTCAGAGGAAAATAGAGGTAAGCGGAGATGTGACTTTCCATGAGGAAGTCGCATTTAAGAAATCCATAGAGCTTCAACATGAATCAAAAGCAGTTCAACCAGCTTCACCCTCTTCTGAAAATGAAGAGTCAGATGATCAGAGGGAGGAACCTCGTGAAGGGACAAGTAATGAGCCCCTAGAACCTGCAGAAGTGTTAGAAATAACTCTTGAATAAACTCTAGCCAAAAGGAATCCAGGGTGGCTTAAATAGATAGTGTAGGAAGCAGAAAGGATAGTTGATCCCAAAGGATCTTTCAGGGAAAGGAAGAGGCCTCATAGGTTTGGAGGCTATGTTGCACTGATGATCAACATTAGTGATGCCAAACCTTCTTCATTTGAAGAAGCATATAAATTATAAGTATGGAAGGATTCTATGCTTGAGGAATACGAGTCTATTATAAAGAACAATGTTTGGGACATTGTGTCGAGGCCAAAAGACAAATCAACGGTTTCTTCCAAATGGATATATAAGATCAAACATGCAGTTGACGAAAGTGTGGAAAATTTAAAAGAAATATTTGTAGCCAGAGGCTTCATTCAGAAAGAAGGAATCGACTACGAAGAAATTTTTTCCCCTGTAGCCAGGTATACCTCCATTCAAATTATTATTTCTTTATCTCTTGTTCTTAGTTGGAAGCTACATCAGATGGATCTAAAAACGACATTCTTGAATGTAAAGATTGAACAAGAGGTCTTTGTGGAATAACCATATGGTATTGTACTGCATAATAGAGGCACTCATGTATTCAATCTAAGGAAGGCCTTGTATGGTATTAAGAAGGCTCCCAGAGTTTGGTATGACAAGATTGATGGATTTCTTAAAAGCCCGGGCTTTCAAAAAAGTGATGTTGATGCAAATCTGTACTTCAAGGTAAGAGGTAACCAACCTGTTATACTAATCATGTATGTTGATGATCTCTTTCTAACAGGAGATGAAGGGCTAATAGCCTGGTGTAAGAGGGAGAAAACCTCAGAATTCGAGATGAAAGACTTAGGCTTGATGCATTACTTCCTAGGATTGGAAGTATGGCAAAGACAGGGTGGGATATTTATGGCACAAGGAAAATACATAGTGGATGTACTAAAGAGGTTTGGTATGATGGATTGAAAGTCCATGTCTACTCCGATGATTACCAACTCAAGGAAGCTGCATGATTCTGATACATGTTCAGATTTGGTGGATCCCACCATGTATAGGTAGTTGATTGGATCATTGATGTACATGATCCACACTAGGCCAGATATATGCTATGCAGTGATTGCAATGAGTTAGTTCATGAC
>JZKD02S1740696.1:468219-479524 GCA_000966675.3 Picea glauca | reverse complement strand
TTTCCTAATGCACTTCCTGATAGAGACCAATGGGAAGATTTCCTCCCGGAATTTCATGCATCAGATTGGGAAGAACCAGCTGAGCATTTAATGGACTTCCATGAGGCTATCCACCAACACAATATCACGCATGAGGATGTCCAGATTAAGCTCTTCAGGTATTCATTGAAGGGAGCTGCTCTTGAATGGTGTCGGTCTCTTCCCGCCGCAAGCATCCGCTCTTTAGCAGGTTTTCATACAGCTTTCAATTCATTTTGTAAAGACTACTATCCAGTTGTTCGCTTGTTTGAAAGATGCTGTGAAGAGTTTTCTTCGCTTCATGAAGCCTCTGTTGGCCCTGAAAACTAGGTCCATGATGAAGCCCTTATTGTGGAGGAAAGCATCTGCTGTGAAAAAATTGAGGTGTTGAATGATATGAGTGGTGTTAGCTCGAGGATGGAAGAATATGACATCATATCGGATGTGTCTGTTCTTTTAGATGTTCATAAAGATCAACACGCCTCCTGTGGAGATTATGAGTTGGTAGAGAAGATGTGGTCCATGGTAGATGGCTCACCTAAATGTCGGGTTGAAGAAGATATTCCTAGCAACCCTGTTTCTGAGGACGGAGACCTTCCCATTTGTAAAGAAGACATTATTGTGGAAGCGGTTCCCTCTCTTTTTCTCCAGGAAGTTTCTCACGATATATTTTTACTTGAGATTAAAGAGAAGAAGATTATGTATGAGAAACCAGAAGAAGCGGGTCCCACTGTCCCTGAAACGGATATTTTTTATGGGATCACCATTCTGGAGGAGGATCATAGAGATAAGGGTCAGCCCCTTTTTGATGAATATTATAGTGATGATGAGCAGTACGCTTATCCTACATTCGATCAATATAAACATACTGAAGAGCCAGTCAGCAAGCAGAATCACCCCATGGTCCCTATTTATGATGAATATGAATCGGACCTGGAGGAGAGCCAACAAGAAGAGGAAAAAGAACCAGAGGGGCAGTCTGCTCTTTGTTCAGAGCCAGTCAGTGAGCAGCCACTACCTGAGATCAACGAGCCCTTTTTAGTTATTCACCCGCCTGTGCTTATTAGAGATATTCGGCCGCAGGTGAACAACTGTGTAGCAGAAGAGGTTGTTTTTCGCCAATTTCCTGGAATTGGCCACTCATTTGATGACCCTGTCAGCGAATACATGGAGTGGCATTTCCTTTATGCTTTGGAGCCGCCCTATTTCATCTCAACTCCAGCCTGTAAGGAGGAGTTGAAGAGTGTAACCGTTCTACTGTCACGGTCACACCATCTGTTGGTGATCATCGATAGAAGGAAGGAACTTCTATCCAGGAAGCTGCTTGAATGTCTATGGTGGAAGTTTTCTTTCACCTAGCCCATGTAAAATATTTTATTAGCATTAGGACTATATATAAATAAGCTCCTTTGAGCACGTAGCTTTATTTTGTTTCTTTTATTTTTCGACCTGTTTTTTCAACAGTGGGATGTTTTGAGCATGACTCCATAGCCCAACAACAAGGCACTGAAACTGCAGAATGAGTTCTTAGAGCATCACAGGGACGAATCTATCCCCCATGGAGCCTAATGATAGTGATAATTCTGGTCTTGGGTTCGAGAGCATTCAGATCTGCAGGATTGCGTGATAACTGCCCAAGCGCAGCACATAGAAGAAATCCGTTTCAGCCCCCCCCCAAGCAAGCACACAGGCAAAGTTTTGTCTTCAGTAGTTGAGAACCATCCTCAAAGAAAATCAACGGTCAGAATCTTACAGAGGATATCGACGAAATCCCGTCAGCCGTTAGATCTCGAGAAGTTGTGCCGGGGTTAAGCTCTAGTGTGCAGAGGAGGAGTCCCGGAGAAGTCATCGGGATATTAGAGTCATCGAGGTTTCAAAAGGTAAGAGAACTGAGACCTTTCGAGTCTCGAAATACCGATGGAGATCCCAGCCATTGATCTTGGTAGGACACACGTCAGACATCAGGAGGAGAGCCGGGGTTCAGTTCATCGAAGAATCACAAGTCCGGAGGATGCGTGCACATTGACGTCGCAAACCCTGAAACCCCGATGGAAAGATATATGGATGCGGTCATATGGTAGCAGGTCACATGGACCATTGTATAGCTCAGATGGGCTAGCGCATAAGGTGCATCGGAGAATCAGAAATTGGGGAAACAATCTACACATAGTCACAGCCCATGGTCACTGGGGAAAGAAAAGAGCTGCGCGAAAGGGGCCAAAGGCGTCGGGCTTCAGTCACAGGGAGGCTCGTCACAATCTCCAGTTGCCATCGGACCTGACCTTGATCCTGGTCTTCGATTGGAGTAAATGAAAGCAGGAAGGGGTGGTTGAAACCTCTCTTCATTCATTAAGTGTGAAGTATGGAGAGTCTGGTAAGCGGTCTGCTCGAGAGGGTTCTGTGTACCCATTCTTTCAGAAAAGCCATGCCGAGTCCTCGACTAGCCAGAAGAGGTCTGCACACGCTAATTCGACATTTATTGATTCAGCTACTTCCCCTGCGGGAGCCATGCACAGTCAAGGTGGTGTCCGACAAGGAATATCAATGTGAGTTTGACTAAAGGGACACCAAGCCTCGGGCATTTGGACACGCCTCTGTTAGGCATTTTTCTCTGAGTATATACACTCAGTCTTTGTATTTTGTAAGGTATCGATGGTTGAGCAAGGCTCCCAATTGTAAATCCTTAATGAATCATTGTTATCTCTAGTTATGTATGAAATCTTGAGACTTCTTGCCTTATGGATGTCAACTTCTTTCATGTCTTTGTTCAAACTGTGTTAGAGCAGCTCGGAATTGGAGAATCCAGTCGAGTTGTGGCTGTCATAGGATGATGTAGAATTTGATCACTGTGATAGTCACATTGTCTCTGATCAGTCCTTGTGATTTTCCTGATGCTGAACAACTTGGAATTGGAGAATCCAGTCAAGTCCCTTCTTCAGTATCTTGAAGCCCTGAACCAGAGGATCTCGAATTCGGGGTTTTTCTTCTACAAATTGCTGAAGGCCTATTGCCTGAGGTAGTTTGTTCATTTTTCTCCTAAGTCTTCCACCTGCTCATCTTTTAATCAACCCACTGGCTGAAGTTAGGATTCCAGACCTCCTTTGTTCTTTACATACCAGATCTAGTCCCTGAGTTAGAGTGATATCTCCTCGAGCCTTTATCTCCATTTGATCATCCCTTTATAAACAAATCGTGACATTAAACTGATGGGCATCGGGCTCTGCTCCTGCTAGCAATCCAGGAGTGACTTCCGTTGCTAACATGTGGTGTTCACTCTCCTTTGGTATGGGACATTGGATGAGGCAAAGCACACCTTGATGACTTGCAGATGATTGCACGATGACTCAAAGATCCAAAGGGGGTCGTTGGTTGAGGTTGGTATAAGTATTGGTTCGAACGTGTCTAAGGAATGAAAGTTATTTGAGGTGACTCATTCTACCTGGAGCACTTTGGACAACTTGTTTGGTAAATTTGAGGAGTGTATGCATGTTGGTCACACTCATCGTAAATTTTGATTTGCATTGAGGTGACTTGATGAAAGGAGGCGAGTTGAGGAATTTCCTTCATTTGGACCATAGTGCGGACAAGCACATTGCAACATGAAGAGAGTACTTGGACATGATAATTTTTGTTTCTTTAGGTAGCATAGTTGAGGGTGAAGCCTAACCATCCCAAGGCATAGAGAGGCAGATGCAACAACATGGCCGAGTGATGGATTAGTGAGGCAAAGGCAGTTTGGATGCATAGTTCTTGGGGCACATTGGCTAACTATGCCATGAGGTGGATAGTGGAGTCAAGTTGTCATGGATGAATTCACTTTGAGGTGAATTCATAGTGTAGCAAGGTGAGGGGAGACTATGCCTTGGTCTGAGATTGTTTTGCGGATGGGCCAACTTGTGGAAGGAAGTCAGAGTATAGATGCACCAGTTGGTTGAAAGTGTGACACTTAGATATTTTGGAGAATCTCCTTGATGAAGATCAGACAATGGAAACAACAGTGAGGCAATGATGGATGCTTTCCTTAGTCATTGAAGTTGGCCAGGGTGACAAATATGTGATGGAAAAAACTAATTTTGGGTATGAGGAAATGCATTCTCATGATTTGGGCGCTACAGTTGTACTAACTACCCAATCAATCCAAGGCATGGGGGAATTCAGTGTGTAGATAAAAGGAATAATTTGTTGAAGTATGTGTGAAACAACAAGTTTACAAGAGTTCAACACTTAGGAAATTTTTTGAAGTGAAGTAAGAAATAGTTATTTGTAGAAAGCATCAACAACAACAACGAAATCAAACAACAACAAGGCCACAACATCATAGCAAGAGAGTGCATCATATTTGGGTGACTTTCAACCTTGGATTTGGGTGAAGTGGCCTCATTGAATTAGGTAATAGATCATGCAGAGTTGGGTACAACACAATTTGGTTTGTGGAAACTTGGGGTTTCCACTTTGCAAGGAAACTTGGCATTTCCAGTTGGCATGAAACTTGGGGTTTCCAGCATACTTAGTTGCAATGGAGGAACAATTCGGGCAGAGACTTGGAGATCACATATTTTGTGGATTTTTTAGAGAATGATAATGAATTGAGGTGGGAAATATGTAAGGCCTTGGGAGCTTATCTCAAGTGTGCGCACTTCCACCACATTCTGAATCAGACATGAAATATGCTTAGTGCAAATAAGGAAAAGAACATCTTCATATAGGGGAGAGTTGGTGTTCCTTGGGCATGTGATGTGTCAAGGGATGACCCCACCTAAGTTTCTTTGCGACACAAGTCAGATGATGGACAGTTTGATGAAGGGTTGAGGGAAAGTATTGGGCCCTCCACCAAACAGATGAATTGGCTAAAGCATGGGGGGCACACTTAAGAGAGTCATCCTGACTCACTTAAGGGGCACACACACCCAAGAGGATGAGTAAATTCAATGGATGGGGCACATTGACATGAGGGACAGACCAAGGTTGGGTGTGCCAGTCCCAATGGGCATGATAGTTGACAAGTGCATGGGTTCGTTTGGGAGACTGGGTCCACGAAGGGGTACGACAATTCGTTTGGACATGGGTTCACGAAGGGGCATGACACCCCCAAAGGAAGCAAAATTTCACAATGGTGACCTTTGGAGAGCATATAAGAGAACAAGGGTGCACAAACAAGGAAGGAAAGTTTTGGGAAGACAAAGAGAGAAAGAGAGCTCTAAAGTTCTGAGGTAGATGCAGAAAGGAAGCTCCCTCAAGGAGCCAAGTCATTCCAATGGGAGGACTTGTGTTTCCTTGAGGTTGATTCGATGGAAAAAGTTGGGAAAACTTCTCTTGGGAATATTTTGGCTAAGTCTATAAATTTAGGTATGTTGGAAGAATGTGTGAGGAAGAACCAAATTTTGTGAAGTCTACAGAAATGAAGAGGCAGAGTCTGCAGAAATGAAGAGACAATAAATTTGCGGTTGGAGGCACATCTAAGGTGCACTGCAAGTCACTTTGGAGATGGTTGCAATGGATATTCTTGGTGATGATATGTGTATGATTTCCTTGGTGAGGTGAGGCATTTCATTTCGCTCTTCCCTTGTAAACCGAGCCAATAGTGCTCATTTTGTAGTTATTTCGTAATAACAAAGATTTAGCCAGGTATTAGGCACAGTTTGTGTCGCCCACACTATATCTGTGTTTTCCTTTCATTTGTTCCACATTTCTCTTGGTTCCTCATTGATGTGTGCTTAAATATGTAATGCCCCCATTTTGGGACATTATAACTTTACATAGTGCTATGTCTACCAGAGTAGCAAGATAGGGGTGACAAAGAGTTTGAGAGATATTGAGGGGTTTTATTGGGCCTGAACTGCATCATTCATCATCAAGATCCATTCCACACAGCTTGGTTTTGGTTTTGTTGCATTCCGACGATTTTTGTAATTTTGAGTTATTATGGGTCATATCTTAATTAATTTCACTAAGAAGGTCATAATGGTCATATTGCTTGGAGAAACCTATTAGTGTAATATCTCATCAGAATCGGGAAGAAGAGCACTATAGGATAAGATGATGAGAAGTGACTTTCAGTGGCCAGAGAAGCCATAAGGATGGATAAATCACTTTTTAGAGGTAAAATGATTAATTAATTAATTAAGTGATTTAATCAAGGAATAAAGTAAAAGTCACTTGGAGGGAAAATTTCAACAATGAATTAGGGTTTTAGTAGTGAATTAGGGTTTTGGAAAGCTATAAGAGAAGAGTCAGCAACCTAATTCATCATTATGCAGATTATGACTTGTCATTGAGGAGAGAGGCACATCTCAGGAGAGATATTTCAGTGGATTCTAGGAGGAAGACACCAGTTGGCTGATTTCGGCGTTGAGAGACACACCCTAGTCACTGGGAATATCATTCAGGTCTTCCATCATTCTTTAGCAGCAGTTACATAGTGTTCAGCAGCAAGGGCACATTCATCCAGAGAGAGGGCACAACTTTTGAGAGGGTTTTGGGTCGACTTACCCCATCCAGGGGGAATTCTGAGATTTCCCTCCGACCCATTTGAGAGGAGGGAAAGGCAAATATTTTTCCTAGTTTCTCATCATATTCCGATGGAGGAATCAACTAGGACGCATTTTCCAGACTTGGACATGCGACACTTTTGGCAGGCACATTTGGGGTTCCAGAGTGGGCATCAGACTAGATTTAGGGAAACCCTTCCGACCCATTTCCTAGTAGACCAAGGTGGTCGTTTTGAGACATATCTCATCTTATTCTGAAAGTGGAATCAATAGGACTCATTTTGCTAGAAGAAGAGGGGTGCATTCCCCTAGGGGTATCCATCCGAGGTCCAGACTCATCAACAGAGAGGTCCGACAGATACCAGTACTGAGGAATAGAGCAGGGTGCATCATTTGGGACAGTTTCCAAGCCATTTCGATAAGTATAGCTCCTAGGGAGAACTTTCCAGACCTCTAGTAGTTACCGTCAGAGCTACCATATTCCCAACGCACCCATTGATTCCACAACACTCACATATTCTGGGTATTATCTTTTAGTTTCTTATTTGTATTCTGGTTAAGATCATTTTGTCTTCTGATCTAGCCGAGTGTTGTTATTTTATTCAGCCACATTCAGACTATTGTAATCTGCAGAGATATCATAATACAAACTTTGCAGTCCTTTGTCGCATTTATTATTTGTATAATCATTTATATGTTGTAAACAATAGATCCTACATACACATTAGTAGCGTTTCCTATACTAGCCAAGTCAGGAACATTATAGTGGTATTAGAGTTGGTTTTCCTGCCAGCCTAAGGGGAAAATTAGATAAGGATCTAGACACATCATTACCAGTGAGTGGATTAACAGGAGCACAGATGGAGCCTACACCCATTAGATGCAGGGAGCGTTGCTATAGTTTCAAAGTGCCTTGGAAGCCAATTCACAGATGCAGGGGTAAAGGGAAGGTGCACATTATTGAGGTGCACTATGACAGTGAGGACGAGGAGATGCATGTGAATACAACCATAGATGCCTATTTAGAACAGTCTGATAAGGCTAGTGACTCTTGCGCATTTGAGAGACAGTTGGATGGATAGGATGGTTGTGCATATCCTTCATCTTCCCCATCAGGTAATGTTGAGGATTCAACACTTCAACATAGTGGTGACACTTGTGAGGATTCATGTGTGTCAGCACTTAGACATGATGAGATTAGGAGGTTGGATAACTTACCAGTGGCTGTAGACATGGCTTCCAAGAAGTCATGTATGGAGGATGATGACATTTCTATGATGACAGTGACACATTCTTTATCTTCTCAATCACCTATGCTAGCCACGACACATGAGGATATCAATGGAATTCCTGATATGGTAGAGGAGCATTGTGTTGGGATTGTACAGAAGGAACATATGAATCTACGGACCCAAGAGGAGAGGTATGGCTTGGAGATAGTTGACCTTACACATACCTATCAGTATGAGGAGAGTGATTCACCACTCTTGGAGATTCCATTGATGGACCAGGTTGTGGAGACCGACAACTCGTTGGGGCACTTACTCCCAAGATCGATCTACAGTGAGGATAATGAACTCCTTATTGGTAGGGATGACCATAGCACGTGTCTGGACACATCGATATGGGATCCAGGTGCACATGATATTAGTAAGGTGAGTGCACAGGAGGATACAATGGCCCATACAAGATATGGTGCAATTCAGATAGGGGTCGCAGTTGGTGATGGCATGCAGTGGCACATAGGAGGACTCGGTTGCACAGGGGATAGTGTGCAGTTTAGTGCCTTATATGTTGAGGAGTGTGATGTTGGGGATTCCATTATTGACACTAGTAGTGAGAGGCATGAGGTAGCACCTCAACAGGATTGTGACCAGGATTCATGACACTTGGTAGGAAAGTTGAGAGTCAGTGAGGACATGATCATGGAAGCCACTAGATGCATTAATGATACACATGCATTGGTGGTAGATTATTGTTGGAGGACATCGATGGCACATGATAGTTTAGATGGGGGATTTTCCATGGATGACTTTCATACTCTCATGGAAAGAGTAACTATGATGAGGGTTGACCACCAGCAGTTGTTTATGGACAGAGATTACCTATTGGAGGTTGGCAAGATGTATCGCAAGGCCCTGAGGGAGCAGGAGTTGGAGGTGGACTGACTCACTCAGGAGTTGGTGAGAAAATGAGGATTCTTGGAAGGAACACAAACAACCCTTCAAGAATCAGAGCTCAAATTAGATGATATCCTCGAGGAGACTCATGAGAGATACACTATATCTATCTCGACAGAGAGTCAGATATGTTCCTTAGCAACATTGCTGGAGGATGTCCATAGGTCACAGGGACCACCCTTCACGAGGGGTGTTGAGACAATAGGGCACACACATATACATGAGGATTCCAGAGCCAAGGGTAGTGATGAGGACACTTCCATTTATGTTCCAGGATTGGTTGACCTTCATGTATAGGATGACCCTATAGTACACCTAGGACCCATGATGTTGCAAGTGTATATAGGAGATCACATGAGTATGCAGCGGCATACAATGATGAGTGGTAGTTCACCGAGGCATACATATATGTACAGTGGGATTCATGGGGGTGCATGGGATTGTAGGGAGGAGACACACTTAGTGGAGCATGGAAATTCCTCCCCCTTGCAACAACTCATAGTTCTGGGAGATCATCTTCATAGTAGCAACAATTATCTGAGTAATGCTGGAGGGAGAGTGATTGACTAGCAGTTTGTGGAGTTATCTATTGTCGTATCTGATAGTTGGAGTTCAGACGATTATTCACCATGGGTGTGAGGGGATGAGTTTTTGGTCCAATCCTGGGGATTGACCAAAGAATATGATACTTTCCAGTCCTATAGTCGGTTATGGATGTTTCTGTTATCTTTTCCCAATACTTTCATCATTAACAACAACATAGGGGGCGATAGACAATGGCAGGGGACATGGAGAGTTGGTAGGCTGAGACTACATGAGAAGAGTGTCTTTATTGCATACCGTAGGATAGGGGTGGATCATCAGAGACAGACAATTGAGACCTTGGGCACAATGGTGAGCATCTTAGGCCGTGGGATAACAGATATCTCAGAGGGTGACATAGATTCAGATTCTCATTGGGATGAGGATGGAGTGATTTCAACAATTATCAGTATGATACATGAGCAATTAGTGAGGATCGGAAGTGATGAAATTCCAACTTTGCCATGGGATTTGGGAGTCCATTTGGTTAGTGGGTTGTTTCATCTTATGATGGCCCAGGTTGTGCCAGAGGGAAACATACTTCAATCTTGGATGGTTTTGAGAGGGCTTGCAGGGACTTGTTCTATGTGGCAAGACAAGTTATCCCTATTGATACTTATTATCAAGTATGGAGGTTTTTGGGAAGATGATGATTCCACAAAGATAGCTTTACAGTTCCAGCTTCTTCACATCAGGCCCAATTTTCACAAGTATTTCAGCATGAGGATCCAGGAGCGGGGGATCCAGTATGTATATTTTGAGAGGACAGTCATGATCACAATAGTGCAACATCCGTGTGATGGCCCCTGTTAGAGGCTAGCATGGGACCCTAGGATTACAGGGCTGGACATTTCATTGACTAAGGGAGATGAGTGGATCTTTGCAGGGGGAAGTCACTTTGACTTTCTAGTGAGCTTCAGTGTTGGGGGGAGCATGTCACTTGTTGGTGATTCATTGACGTCTTGTACTACCTCACTATGGCAGCAACTTGTCCAGTTGGTGGAGGTCATGTTGTGGTTGGTACAGTCTTGGAGGAGAGACTCATTTTAGATTGATACCGTGTGTTATTTGCAAGGCATTGATATGTTACAGGTCTATATTTCATGAGGCCTTGTAGTTCACATTCTGATATGGGATCCGGGGATTGGAGTGCTTGGTATTTCAATGTTTGATGGAGTTGAGTGTCAAGTAGAGTGGTTTCTCGGAGAGTTGGCTAATATTATTTGGCCGTTGATCATTCTACTCATCAGGAGCATGTGGGTGTCATGTGTGGTGAGCACTTGGAGATACCACATCTTGAGGGGAGTCTACCTTGCATTACATAGGTGGATATGGGACCTCGATATCATATGCAGTTGAATTCAGTTATTGCTTGAGGACAAGCAATATTCTGGCAAGGAGGACTGTAATGTCCCCATTTTGGGACATTATAACTTTACAAAGTGTTATTCCTACTAGAGTAGCCAGATAAGGGTGACAGAGAGTTCGAGAGATATTGAGGGGTTTTATTGGGCCTGACTTGCATCATTCATCATCAGGATCCATTCTACACAACTTGGTTTTGGTTTCGTTGCATTCCGACAATTTTCGTAATTTTGAGTTACTATGGGTCATATCTTAATTAATTTCACTAAGAAGGTCATAATGGGCATATTTCTTGGAGAAACCTGTTAGTGTAATAGCTCATCAAAATTGGGAAGACGAGCACTAGAGGATAAGATGATGAGAAGTGACTTTCAGTGGCCGAAGAAGCCATAAGGATGGATAAATCACTTTTTAGAGGTAAAATGATTAATTAATTAATTAATTAAGTGATTTAATCAAGGAAAAAAGTAAAATTCACTTGGAGGGAAAAGGTCAACAATGAATTAGGGTTTTAGCAGTGAATTAGGGTTTTGGAAAGCTATAATATAAGATTCAATGACCTAATTCATCATTATGCAAATTATGACTTGTCATTGAGGAGAGAGGCGCATCTCAGGAGAGATAGTTCAGTGGATTCCAGGAGGAAGACACCAGTTGGCTGATTTCGGTGTT
>JZKD02S1740696.1:432350-444074 GCA_000966675.3 Picea glauca | reverse complement strand
ACTCGTTAAAATGGTTTTGAATTGACGTCTAATCGATGCTAGTTTACCCCTTTTTCGAACCGACTAGACTATTGTCGAAAAAGGTACCCCAATGGAGTTTCCTTTTATGCTTTTTAAGACTCTCTAAATATGAAAAACCATCGAGCTTCCCTTCTTTGGGCTCATTAAACTTACATTGAAGGATGTTACCATTGTGTGTTCTATCAATCGCATTTGCATACCTTACCTATCAGTCTTGTAACAGTTTGTTTCTACGTCTTAACACCTTTGGCCACTGGAGGATTTTTCCCGAGTATCATTCTCCTAGAACATCAGTCTTGTCCTTGTGCCTTGAGCGTGTATGTTTGCGGTGCTCGTTCCTCCATTGTAACTTAATATTCCTTTATTCTTTTTCACAAATTATCAAAAAGAACAAAAAAAACAAATATACCCCAAAAAGAGGATGGGAAAAGTATTTTCTTTATTGGCAGCATAATGAGTCACCCTTGGATAAAGCACATCTGTCCATTTGATTCATCAAACTATGGGATGTAGTACGACCTTAGGAAGCTTTGCTCACTATATAGAGTTGTGTCCTCCACCGTTTGGTTACTCTTCCAAACATATGGAGAGTTTGCATTGCCTCCTGCTTCGTAGACTTATGATTAACAGATATGCTGCCTGAGTCTTATCACTTGTCATGCTATTATCCAAGGGAAGTTTGTCACTGAGCCTGAGTCAACCCCTCTGCAATATGTCTCTTGGTCGCATACCTGGCCATCCTAAACGTCCAATCGAGTCTTTGTTCGAAATCACTGAAGCCTTCAGTCCGATAATCAAGATTATCAAGTCCATAACCGACGAGTCGTCGAAGACCTCTGGGTAGTGCAGTCGTACACTCATATTACACTCCTACCCGAGTTTATAAGATTTTGAAGTTGTTTCTCGAGTTCTGAAGTACAGCCATCAGGCCAAATCAGCTTCTGGGAGATGGATACTTTATATGTATATCTTTCGGATTTCGAGATGTAGCTCCGCTGTGTATTATTCGTGGCTACTCTTCATAGTTATTTCACATGGATCTACAGTGTATTTGATTGGTAGCCATGGTTCTATTTTATCCCGAGCATGGGTATGCCCGCCTCGGTGAGACATTGGATAGTTTTTGCAGACGACACCTCCTGATTCCTGATTTCTGGGCTCACTCGTTCAGCACATCAATACAGATTGGTAAAGAATTGTAATGTATTTCGTCCATCAGATGCTCTTATGACCTCACACATTAGGGGGAATCTATTATAACCCTAAATTGCACCACACATGCTTACCTAGCATCAGGCCAACTCATATCTCTTCCTTGCCAAAGCCATGTTGAATAAACTCTTGAAAAACCTCTTAAATCAAGTGACACGTGCCCTAAACCACTACTGCACACATTGGAACGCTGGCAGGCCTACTACTGCACGTGTTGGAACACTGGCTGGCCTACTACAACCCGCGTTTACCTAACAAAGAACAAAAATAGGAAAGTTGTCGACGGGACAAAAAGCTATGGGTCAGTTAACTGAAACTCCCAGCCATGCATGGTCGAGAGTTCGTCCAAAACCCTAGCTCCTTCTAGCCTATAAAATAAGGGGTAGGGGTACTATTTGGAGGAAGAAAATCATAGAAAAGAAACTCTGCCCAATTGCCGAATCCATTTTTCCCAACCCTTTAGCCTTTCCTCAAGCTTAAGGAGAATTCAAGCAAAGCAGTTGGAGGAAAAAGAAGAGGAGGAGCCCAGGATCAGGATTGAGGAACGGTGGTCGGTCTCTATTATTATTGTAATTTGATTCATCTTGAGATTAATAAAAGAATACTTTTCCCATCCCAATGCATGAGTTTTATAAGTTTTATTCGATTTATGCTTAATCTCTAACCCTCTATTAGAAAAATAGCATGCATGCATAGTGTTTTGTCTTGATTGCAGGATTGTCTTTGGAAGGAGCAACGCAAGCAAGTGGACAAATCTCAACGGAGGATCTACACCAAACATCAGTAAAAAGGTTAGTAGGTTCTTTCCATGTTTGTATGTGAAAAAGGGTTTTAGGTTTTGGGGTGGTAGGTTAAAAGTGATTTCTTAAGGGTCATGATCTGCATACAAGTCTAACCCTATCTTGCTAGTCCGTAGGGTATTATTTCCCAACAACAGTAATGACCCCAACAACCTCATGTTTCTTCCCATCGACAAAAAAATTCACCTGGTCATCCTTCAGATCTAGAATAACGGCGTTCATATATTTCCAGAGCCCTTTCCTTTTTAGTAGAGTATCCATATCTCGTGTCCAAACAACATAAATGAGTCCATTCAAAAAACCAGGATTGATCTTGGAAGCCATATTCGATATCTTATAGATATGAATATCTACACAGGTTACAATCAACAAATCAACATTTGTTGGTTTTATGGGCTGGCTCGGGTTCTACCTTAGTTCTCCAACAAAACCCTTTTCACCATCAGCCCTTCTGGTATACCAGAAGGCTACACCGCACACAGAATGCACAACATAGTCTCACCCAAGATGGCTTATCGGTGACTGCAGGATGCAGATGTCTTCAGTCATGGAAGGCATTGGGGATGTTCCTTTTACTTCTTATTCTACTTTAACATGTATTCTACCATAATATCCATCTGATCTACTATTCTATCCATTCAATAACATCCATTATACGTAATTATACTAGTGCACACTGTAAACAAACCTTAACATATGAATTCATTTATCCATTCATTCATTGTAAAGCACATAAAAGCAACATAGAACACATAGAGACTCCATTTTTTACCATGGTTCACCCTATGGGTTATGTCCAAAAATATCTTTTGCTTATTTCTCATTCATCAAAATAGTGTTTATGCATTACATCATAGGGTTTAAGAATGGTGAGGCTGAACAACATCGAACCAATCTCCACAACTTGTGACCTGACCCTACATTACATATCTACTCTAATTCGATCTGAGCTCTGCAACTCTCAACAAAATACATACTTCGACTCAAAACTCAAAAGGATGCTCAAAGTACTTCGCTCATGCCAAAGGTCAATGATGATATTTCTGATATATGATATCCCTAGCTTCCTCATACTTCCCCTATTTATACTACAAAATGGGTAAAAACCCTTACATTGTGACTCAAAAAACCCTAATATTGAGTGGACTCAACTTGTCCACTTACCAACTGCCTTTCACACGGTTGGTCTTCATCCTTTCTTTCACTCTACGCTGATCTTCCTTCTTTCTCGACGCACCCCTTCCTTTGCCCTTCTATCATGATGGTCTTCCTTATTTTCTGGCGCGTGTTTCTTCCTTAGTTCCTTTTGCCTCATTCTCTACTCTAAACCCCAAAATTTCCTTCTCCAACAGGCCCCCAACACTAACCTGTGGCTCGTCCCGAGCCACTTAGGTCATGTGTGTCGCCTGCACTGATTTCTCCAATTCCTAGAATTTATTTGCTAGTTCATCTCCCTTTGTCTTCATTTGCATGTTCTTTTCTGTGAGGGTATCCATGAAATTTGTTGTAACGTGATCCTTTATCACTTGTATGCTTTCTGAGTGCGCCTTTCCCATTTTGTCTTTCTCTATTTCTATTTCTGTTATCATATTTTATACTTTCTCTTGCAAGGGCTCCAACTGAACCTATTTGGTATGTTGTTCCTCCTGGATTGTTTTTGTTTTTTATTGCAGGTTTTTCATCTCCTATGCAACCCTCATTCTCTCCAAGATAAACATTGTCTTCTGCCTCTTCTTTAGATCTTGGACTATTGTATTCAACTTTTCTTCTTTCTGATCCAACTGTTGGATCCCTTCATCTTCTGCTAGGCTTGTCCAAAGTTGTGTTGTCCTCTCATAAAGTTTTGTTATTTCTTTGACTTCCAGTGCCAGAAGGTCTACTTGTTTTGTTGCTTGTTGTTCCCTTTCTAACCTGACTTCTAGAGGTGTGGTTGGTGTTAGCTTTCCGACCAACTCTACTATCTCTTATTTGTATTCCTCCATTGTCTATGCTATCTTCTTTAGATTTTCTTCTGTGTTTATTTCTCCTGCGAATGCATTGTCCAGAATTGTTTGGAAGACTTATTCAATTCTTTTCTCCAATCTATTTGTGTGTCATTTTTCTTCCTCGTGTTCTCTACATACTTCTATAAGAACTATCTCTAGTACCTCCTTGGCCATGCTGGTTCTCTCCAGGTTTTGTGCATCTTTCCTGGTTTTCGATTGAACTTCTTGTGTAACACTGACTTGTAGTTGATAGAGAACTTGTGTTGGTATCTTAGTGAATACTAGTTCCATTTGTTCCATGTACTTGACTTTCCTCTGTGTCATGTCTTGATCAATTTGCAGCATATCTTTGGTGATGGTAAATCTTTGGCTTACCAATGTTGTTAGTTTCATTGTCTCCTTGTCATTCTATGCTGGCATGGGTTTTACTTGCGCTATTTGTTTTTGTCTTGTGCCTTCATGTCATGCCTTGGTAAATTGTATATGCTCTAAGACCTATTTGACCTATGTCAATTTTTACATTATCCTTTTCCCTTATTTTTTTCCCTCCTCATATTCTTTGGTGGTGCGGTCTTGTACTTTCTCCGCGACTAATTCTGCATCGTCCTCCATTATGGTGTATTTTGGGACTCCCTTGTGCATCTTCATTTTCTTGTGTGCTCCCCCTAACTGAACAATCATTCTCTTTAGTGGCCTTGATTGTGTGGGATTTTTGTGCCTAGGGTATCTGGTATACTTCCTTTTGCTTGTCCCTCCTATGCAGGGATGTTCTCCTTTGCATCATTCCATTAGCAGTCTTTGCGCGGTCCTTCTACTGTTTGACCGGTTTGGGGATAGTCTTCTTCTTGCTTTCTACACTCCCCCCTGTTGGCTTCGTGTGCCCTGATGTTTCTCTTGTATTTGTTGTTGGGGTACCATTCCTTTGGGATGAGCCTGCTTCTACTGGTTGTTTTTCCTTTGTTGGTTGCTTGTCCTTTGATGGCTACTTGTCCTTTGGTTGTTCTTCTGGAACCTTCCATTATTATTCTAACATAACTAAGTATCTCATATGTATCCACTCCTTCTCTGGATCCCTTTTGTCCTAGATCCACACATTATGCCTCGATACTTTAAAATTTTATATCGTTTTGTACTCCTCCACCACCTCCGATGGGATCCTCCATGTTTCTACCACCTTTTCTTGGATTTCTTCAAGGTATGTCTTCAATATGATGACATTTTTCTATCTTTCTTTTGTGACAATTGTGTGCCACAATGATTCATACTATGTTATGCAACACCTTCCAGTTCTATGATAAAACATGGTGTATTTAGGGTGCTTTCAACCCACTAATGCAATCAATATAATGAGCCATGAGTAATGAAACTATGTCCCTACATCTTGGGTGTTTTTGTAATCATTTAAAAATATATTTAACAAGTGTGGGCTCCATCTTAATACAGTTCCCTTCGCTCACTGTGCGACTGCTGCTATTACGCCTGCTGACACTTCCTCCTTGTGACACTTCGTGAGTAATTTATAGGGCATCATTTTGGTTGCTAGTTGTGTTGTTGGTTCACTTATCCCCTTGTATCCTCTCTCTGTCCCATAGGTCTACTTTATCTCTTATGCCAAGGATTTATCCCTGGTCTTGTCATCAAGGTACTATGCAGGTTTCTCACCATTGGTTGTTAGACCTGTTATCTTGGCTATCAAGTCGACATCGATGGAAACTTATGTATCCAGCCACAAAATACCTCCATGTACTACTTCCAATAATTGCTTGACATAGCTATTTACATCCATTCCCCTGCCAAAGTGCGGGATCTCTAATAGGTTCATTATAATTGTATTATATATCCTTGTATCCACTATTTAGGTTCCATTATGGGTACTCTCGTTGTGTTGACCCCTCTTCTTTCTAGGTATACATGTTGCGTGAACTCTGGGATTTTATTTGTGTCCCTTACATCATGGTCTAAATAGCGTAGTTTATCTACTCATCCAAGTAAATATGTGACAACCTTTAATCCTACTAGTATGCACAGTAACATAATGGTTACCTCTTGTTGCTTGCCTGGGGATATTTGGACCTGTTGTTTCCCTTTCCCCTTTCCTGGTTCACTTGAGGGACCTTCTTCCTGATACATTTTCTCTTCCTCATCCTCCTCTATGCCAGACTCCTAATGCGTCATGTTCTCTATTGCCGGTGTTTTTTCATGTTGTGTTGGTTTTGTACCAACTTGATTCCTCATCTTGTCAGACTCAGTCCTTTCCTCATCTGTGATGCAAGAATTTGCTTCCTATGTGGGATGGATTGTTTCATGCATAGGGTTTTTATCTACTATTGTGTTTGGTGTGTTAATATGCATTTCTTCTGTTTTCTTCTCAACTAGTATAGGACTCGCTAGTTCTGGGGAAGGAATGGCGTAATGCAAGATACCAGATATATAAAATATGCAGAACAGAAATGAAATGCTAGAAATGACAGAATGATAGTAAAATATCCAGCATAATCTTCACAATACACATAAATGATATACGAAATAGCAACAGAAATAGCACTTTGATTCAGATAGCAATGTTCACAGGCCTCTTCGAGGGGGCAACCTTGAGTAGAGCAGCACTCTGTTACAATAATCTCCAAGCTAGGGTTCTCATATCCTCTCCTCTTATTTATACTAAATATGTCTATTAAGAGAAGCATCTAGAGGAAGATCCTTCTAGAACCGAAAGCTTCTATTAGGTCTTCTTACATCCACTTTATTCTATTTTATTGAAAGGCCTTATTAATATTGACCTTTATTACATCCGAATACATTGATCTACCTATGTGCGGGTTATGACCTTAACATGTCCGCTCCCTTAAAAAAAACCTTGTCCTCTAGGCTTGAGATGTGGAAACTGCTGTAGAATGGTAGCTGGTTCCCAAGTGGCATCTGTTGGAGTCATGTATTTCCATTGTACTAGCACTTCCTTGATGGTTCTCTGACACAGGCGACACTCACGCTGGTCTAAAACTGCTTCTGGCTGTAGCCAAATGGAGCCTTCTTCAGCTAACTCTGGAAGGCTGGTTTGAATTTGGCACCTGGTTTCAATCACCTTCTTCAAGCATGAAACATGAAAAACAGGATGTAGCTTCGACTGACTGGGCAGAGCTAACTGATATGCGACTTGTCCCACACACTTGAGAACTGTGTAAGGGCCATAGAATTTGGGTGCTAGCTTCTGACAATTCTCGGTCTTGAGGGAAGTTTGCTTATATGGTTGCAGTCTCAGAAACACCTGATCCCCTTCTGCAAATTGACATTCAGAGTGACCTTGATCTGCTTGTTGCTTCATTCTATTTTGCTCCATGACCAAGTTCTCTTTAAGGGTACGAAGGATGTCCTCTCGAACAGTAAGTGTTTGGTCAATCGCCTAGACCTTCGAGGTACCCAGTAAGTATGAGAGAACTGAAGGTGGCTTTTGTCTATATACTGCTTCAAAGGGAGTCATGCGAGTGGCTTTATGGTATGTAGTGTTGTACCACCATTCGGAGAGGGGTAACCATTGAACCCACTGGTGTTGTTTTTCAGAGGCAAAGCACCTCAGATATGTTTCCAAACACTTGTTGACAACTTCCATTTGACCATCCATTTGGGGATGATAAGCTGAGCTGAGATGCAATTGTGTGCCTTGGAGCTTAAACAATTCTCTGCCAAAATTGCTTATGAAAGTTGGGTCTCTATTAGAAACAATAGAGTGCGGCATGCCATGTAGATTGAATACCCGGGCCATGAAAATTTGAGCCACCGTGGATGTAGTAAATGGGTGGGAAAGAGCGCAGAAATGAGCATACTTGGAGAGGCAATCCACCACCACCATTATGACTGATTTATTCCCCGATTTGGGTAGGCCTGTAATAAAGTCCATAGAGATCTCCTTCCAAATAGCAGGGGGAATCGGAAGCGGTTGGAGGGTGCCTGAGGATTTGACTGTTTCTCCCTTGTTGCATTGACACACCTCACATTCAACGACAAACTTATAGATGTCCTATTTCATACCCTCCCAGAAAAAGAGCGTTTGACTCGGTCATATGTTTTGGTGAATCCTGAGTGCCCGGCTGTGGGTGTAGCATGAAGCTCAGAAAGCACCGTGGATTTGAGCTTGGATTGTTTACTTAAATACAAGCAAACTTTATATCAAAGCTCATCTTGGAGATAGGAGTATCCTAGGGGAGCCGGAGCCTTGTTCTGCAGTTGCTGGATCATATGCAAACTTTTGGGATCTTGAAGCCATTCCTGGTGCACAGCTTGGAGCCAATCAGGTACAATGAAGGAAAGAGAAAAAAGAGATCCTTCGTCTTCATATTTTCAGGACAGTGCATCCGCCACAACATTGCATTTTCCCTTCTTGTAAATGATCTCATAGTCATATCCAAAGAGCTTAGTCACCCATTTTTGTTGTTCCTAGGAGGAAATGCGTTGTTCCAGAAAGTACTTGAGGCTTTGATGGTCTGTCTTAATTTGGAAGCATTGCCCCAAGAGATACGGACGCCACAACTCAACGGCATGCAGAATCACCAACATTTCTTTTTCATAAATGGGTTTGCCCATATTCTTTTCAGATAGTTGCTTGCTAGTGAAGGCCAAAGGTCGACCCTCTTGCATAAGGACAACACCAATTCCTTTCCCTGAGGCATCACATTCCAACACAAAAGTCTTTGTGAAGTCGGGAAGGGCCAGAACCAGAGTGGTGCACATAGTCGTCTTCAAGGTTTGAAAATCTTGAGCAGCTGCTGGAGTCCAAGTGAAAGAGTTCTTTTTGAGGAGAGTCGTGAGAGGTTCTACAATCTTTCCATAGTTCTTAACGAACTTGCGGTAATACCCTGTGAGGCCCAAAAATCCGTGCAAGATTTTGAGGGTCTTTGGGTGCGGCCAGTCTTGCATAGATTCAATCTTTCTCGGGTCCACCCTTATGCCATCCTTTCCCACTAGATGACCCAAGTATTCTACTTCGAAGGCACCAAAAGAACATTTGGACTGTTTCAGGAAAAGCTGGTGCTGAGAGAGTAGGTAGAGAACTTGATCCACATGATTAAGATGGTATGTCCAAGTTTTGCTATATATGAGGATATCATCAAAGAAAACTAAGACAAAATGACGGAGAAAAGGGTGGAAGACATGGTTCATGAGGCTCTGGAAGGTGGAGGGGGCGTTACACAAGCCAAAGGGCATGACCAAAAACTCATAGTGGCCCTCATGAGTGTGAAAGGCCTTCTTGGGAATGTTGGCCTCTTTCATGCATATCTGGTGATAGCCTGAGCGAAGATCAAGTTTAGTAAAGAATTGGGCACCACTCAATTCATCCAAAAGGTCATCAATGACAGGAATGGGAAATTTGTCTTTAATGGTTAGTTTGTTGAGAGCACGGAAGTCAGGACACATTCTCCAAGAACCTTCTTTCTTCAATACCATGACGACCGAAGAGGAGGAAGGGCTCGTACTAGGACAGATGACTCCGACAGTAAGGAGTTCCTGGACGTATATTAGGGGGAAGGATTCCTGGGACAAGGGGAATGGAATGATAATGGACACCGCAGGAAGGGGGGAGTCCTTGGGGAGTTGAAAATACTGTTTGATGTTTAGAAAGGAGGGCTTGGAGGTCTTGGGGCACTGGTGGTGTCTCTGTGGCTTGTATGGCGTGGAGTTGGGCAATGAAACCTGAATGACCTTTTTTGAGAAGTTTTTCCATGCGATGAGAACTGATGATCTCAAGTGAACCAGCAGTGATGCCTCGAAATTTATATTGGTGGCCTCCTCAAAATTTATATTGGTGGCCTCCTCGAGAAGGGCCAGAAACGGAGTGGTGCACATAGCTATCTTCAAGGTTTGAAAAGATTGAGCAGCTGCTGGAGTCCAAGTGAAAGAGTTCTTTTTCAGGAGATCCGTGAGAGGTTCTGCAATCTTTCCATAGTTCTTAACAAACTTGTGGTAATACCCTGTGAGGCCCAAAAATCTGCGCAAGATTTTGAGGGTCTTTGGGAGCGGCCAGTATTGCATAGCTTCAATCTTTCTCGGATCCACCCTTACACCATCCTTTCCCACTAGATGACCCAAGTACTCTACTTTGGAGGCACCAAAAGAACATTTGGACTGTTTCGGGAAAAGCTGGTGCTGAGAGAGTAGGCGGAGAACTTGATCCACATGATTAAGATGGTCTGTCCAAGTTTTGCTATATATGAGGATATAATCAAAGAAAACTAAGACAAAATGATAGAGAAAAGGGTGGAAGACATGGTTCATGAGGCTCTAGAAGGTGGAGGGGGCGTTACACAAGCCAAAGGGCATGACCAAAAACTCATAGTGGCCCTCATGAGTGCGAAATGTCGTCTTGGGAATGTCGGCCTCTTTCATGCGTATCTGGTGATAGCTCGAGCGAAGATCAAGTTTAGTAAATAATTGGGCACCACTCAATTCATCCAAAAGGTCATCAATGACAGAAATGGGAAATTTGTCTTTGATGGTTAGTTTGTTGAGAGCACGGTAGTCAGGACACATTCTCCAAGAACCTTCTTTCTTCAATACCATGACGACCGGAGAGGAGTAAGGGCTTGTACTAGGACAGATGACTCTAGTAGTAAGGAGTTCCTGAAATATTTTTTCAATTTCATTGTTTTGTGCAAAGGGGTGGCGATATGGACATATATTGGGGGGAAGGCTTCCTGGGACAAGGGGAATGGAATGATCATGGACACCGCGGGAAGGGGGGAGTCCTTGGGGAGTTGAAAATACTATTTGATGTTTAGAAAGGAGGGATTGGAGGTCTTGGGGCACTGGTGGTGTCTTTGTGGCTTGTATGGCATGGAGTTGGGCAATGACACCCAAATGACCTTTTTTGAGAAGTTTTTCCATGCGATGAGAACTGATGATCTCAAGTGAACCAACAGTGATGCCTCGAAATTTATATTGGTGGCCTCCTTGGTCAAATTGCATGGTTAAGTTCTGAAAATCCATGAGAATGGGACCCAAATTCCTTAGCCAGTCTTCACCCAACACAATGTCACAACCGCCCATGTCAATCGAAAACATATGGGATTTGAGGTGGTAGTCACCTATTTGCAGACATACATTTTCACAGCGCCCGCCACATTTCATAGAACCACCATTGGCAATCATGATTTGGAAATTGTTGACAGCATGGATGTAGCAATGGGTTTCTTGGGCAATGCGGTGATGCATAAAATTGTGGGTGCTGCCACTATCAACCAGAATGATGACCTTTCTTTGCTTGATGTAACCGATTAACTTGAGGGTTTGGGGGGCAGAGAAGCCGGTGAGAGAATTGAGGGAAATAATCGGTTCCACTTCGGGAGGGTCGGAGGGAGGGATTATGTCAGAGATTTCTGGTGACTTGGGCACAGGGGGAGTGTCATCATCTTCTTCTTGAATATCCTCACAAATGGCCATAAAAATATTTTGTTCCTTACATTTGTGGCCTGGAAAATATTTGTCATCACAATTATAACAGAGGCCTTTGAGTTGGCATTCAACCATTTCAGCCTTGGTCAATTTTTGGATTTTTAATGGGGCGGAGGGAGTAGTGGGGTTTATTGGTTTAGGGCGTGGCATAAAGGAAGGCTTACAGTTTTGAGAGGAAACAATTTGTTGTGCTTCTTTAGCTTTTTTGGTAGCCTCCACCCAAGTCGTAGGTCGAGCCATGAGGACATGGGCCCTAATCTCCT